>JALIZH010013057.1:0-12355 GCA_030522465.1 Rhipicephalus appendiculatus
TAAGGCTTTCATTAAAAAAAAAATTATGACAACTATAGAACATCTGAAATCACATACGCTGCAATACAAATGCACTTTGAAGCATCAGTAAATAAAATTCGAAGTTTCCGCCTCAGGAGCGGTTACATGAGAAGTACTAAACTTATCTAAAAGTTCCCGAGTTTGCACATGAAGGCCGTTCAGGAGGAGGTAACGGTGCGTGTCGTACTCTCGGAGAAAGTGGTTCCCTTTTCCCGGTAGTCTACGGCCGCGATACAGCGTAGCTCGAACATTGTGCGCCCAAGACAGATTCGGAGGCCAAACGTTTATGTAGGTTCTTCCCCTATTCCGCGGATTTCGTAATTCCCTGGCGTTATGGAAGAGTTGCTCGGTAAATCATTCTTCGTTTGAGTCCGCTTGAGCGTACACGCGCGAAGACGGGAAGCTATCCAACCAGCGCTAGAGCAGAACCAGTTGATGTAGCATACATATACTCAAGAGCATCCGCCCCATTATCCTGTGCGAGTTTATCTATATCCAGGCCCTTGTATACTGTCGTGATGACGGCCTTTCAACTTGCAATCTGAACCACGCATAATAGAAAAACACATCACGTTCAGCGAGCTGTCATTTGCTGTTTCTCAAATGAGCCACTGTATTTCCTTTAAAGTATTGTGTTTCTAAACAAAATATAGTTCCACGGTCGACTCAGCGAAGGTCAAAATGCAATGGTTCTTTCTACGACATATGTCTAACATATAACCGTACCAAAGCACTTGCGTCACCTAGTTTAGCAAGTGGATGCTCCGGGAACAACGCGAAGCACGACAATGCCCACATAAATGCTCAGCGAGGAATTGATCAGCCCTACGCGCAATTGGCGATAGTTAACGGTCAACGTGTTGCAAAAGCGCTCCTGCGGTCGCGCTTTGACGCAATTCGGATTTTCATTACTGATTATGCCCCACGGCAATGTATATATATGCAAAAAAAATGGTGGAGGAGGTGTGAAAGCCGACTCGCGATCGTCATAGGGCAAATAACATTAGCATATTTACAACATATGCAGTCGCCGTTCAGACGCACGTCTCAACGGTGACTGAATATGTTGGAAGTAAGCTAAATAAGGTCTGGTGCCTTTTCGACAAATACGCATACAAGATATGAACATGATGGCATCCAAACATTCTATAAATTGTCAAAATGGGAAGGTACAGCAGTATTTTGCTTTTGAATATTAACCCTTCTATCTGCCTGAAGGATATACCCTACAAATGTAGGCTACACACTGTGTTTGATAATGAAAGTGTATCAAGCTGTCGTTTCAGCGAATTAAAAGGACGGTTAACGAAAGTACTCAATTAAGTGGCAGGATCTGAGTTTTAGGAATGATGCCGATAAACTCGGCAGCCCACTACACTCATTCAAGCAGTACAGGCCGCAAAGTTACATGAAAGCGCAAAAGAGGTACGAAAAAAAGCGGCGCTGAAGCTGTCTTTGTTGGTGTCGTGATATAATTTCAAAAACAGCGCGAAAAAAAATGCCTTTAATATCTGATAGATTATACAAACTAGACCTCAATCTGTTTTTCAAGCTTGTACTATATATTTACACACAAAAACGAATCAAGATATTTCCATAGGCTGCTGCAAAGTCTTTTTTTAACATAATATTTTTACGCCCGACGGATGGCTCTAGAAATATTAGTTTCGCAAGGAAATCCTGGAAATGCGCGGGAAAAATAAAAGAAAAAATAGCTTTTGGGTCATAAATTTCACCGCACGCTGTCTTTCGTAATGAAACAGTGGCCATGGGGAGCCTTGAAGAATGCTCCCGTGTGGCAGCATCATTTAATACGTGTCAAGAGTCAGTGCCATATGTCAACATCATGGTTTGCTGAAATTTAAAAGAAACCTTAACAATCTTCGTGTGCGTGGTGCACGACGCGTTGCGAAGGCGTAGAAGCGTAACCCTGCAATGTCATGCGCAAATTTATGTCAAACGAATAAAAGCCTCTGCAAGAATAGGTAAAAATATCTTTAGATTTCTGCGAATGTTGTGAGCTACTGGAGCCTCTGTTGTGCAATTAACTTAGTTCATCTGTTGGATTACATGTTGGTTATAATCCGTTATAAACCGCATTCGTCAGAAATTATGAATGTGATGACTGTTTTTCATGTTACTTGTTTGAAACGCGAAAGCGGCAACGTTTTCTTTTTTCTTTTTTTATTGATATGATGTATAAGGAGATGTTGGCACACCAATAAAGCGCGGCTACTCCTTATCACTTGAGTGGATATTTAGCATACAACTTAAAAAAGGAAAAAAACAAACATCAGTACATGTAAAATAAAACACAGTAGTACACACATGCAAAAACCCACTCGCACACGTATATAAAACAGCACCGTCGCAACGTAAAAGAAAAGTGTCCGAAAGGCAATGAATATCAATGAATATCGAAAGGGAATGAATCATTGAATCGAACCGGCAAAACATAGCAGTCGACCCGTCTGGTCCTTACTACTGCAGCCTTCGTGATATGAAATTTCCCTATGTATGTCGCAAGCTATGATTTTGCTTGTCTATCCTTCATAATTTCACGACTTTATAATTTAGCTGAATTTATATTTCCCGCAATTACACCCTTGTCCGCAACGGGACAGTTTGTGTCGGCTTCTTCCCTGAATATTTCTCCAAAATACGTTTTATGCCTCTTACACATACCGACAACTTGCCGCACAACATTTCCGCCCGCTTCGCGAAATCTCCCATTAACATTCGAAGGCATAGAAAAGCGAAAACGCAAAATAAGCATGTTTTGCAGACCGACCTTCAAAAGCGCATTCTCTTTAGAACTCCATAAACTTGCAATGGCAACAAGGCAGCCCTCATCACATCGCTCCAATTTCTTTCGAGGGTCGTGCGGGCACTTGAAACGTCCAAACAAGGTATTTCATTATTACCTACTTTGAGTTCGGCCAAAATCAATAAAACTATTTTTCTCAAATTATTTTCTTTTATTTCTCAACGGACAACATTACCGCTTTTACGAAGAAATAGTGTGCAGCAAAGAGCATTCCTACTGATTTCAGGAACAACGCACTCCCCTCCTCTCAGTGTCACATGAAAGACAAGAGTATGTCGAGACACTGTAGCTGGAGTCACACATAGGCAGCGTTCGAAAGGTCAGACATTATTGCTGACTTCCATTGCCGTTCATTTTTGACAATGACCATACATGCATATTACACCCTATGCAGGAGATAATACAATATGAAGCAGCAGTACAAATACACCTAAATACTAATGAGAAGAATATAGCTGGTAAGTAAATAAAACGAATATAAAAAGATGAGCAATGCCGGTCATAAGCGCAGACATTTTGCTTGACGCAGCTGTACACCGGCATGACCGCTTGTTTATTTATTTTCTTTCTTCTCGTTGTTTAATTCTTTACATACAAAAGCTGGTACCACTTCTGAGTATATAGTCACGGTGCGCCGATTACGTCAGTAGTTTAGCCGATGACGCATAAAACAATTTCAAATGTAACTAGTCCGTCGCAGTGGAGCAGCGGTTATGGTGTTCGGCTGCTGATCCGGAGGTCGCGGTGGCGATCGCGGCCGCGGCGGTCGCATATATTTTGATAGAGTCGAAATGCTAGAGGTCTGACTGTGCGATGTCATCATCATCAGCCTGTCTACGCCCACTGCAGGGCAAAGGCCTCTCCCATGCACGTTAAGTGCAGGTTAAAGAACACCAGGTGGTCGAAATTTCCAGAGCCCCCCCCACTGCGGCCTCTCCCATAATCATATCGTGGTTTTGGACGTAAAAACGCAGATATTTTCAAATGTCCCTAGGCTGCCTCCAGCAGTGTAGCACGTTCCGTTTGCGCGACGTCACTGAAAGTAAGTGAAACTAAACCACGCGCTGTTGTCATGACACGAGATTGAAGAAAGAACTACGATCACTGCCAGCGTACTTGGTCTCCGAATTCTGTTTCCGGGAGCTACAGCCACTGCCGCGTTGCTTGCCCTGACGTTCGAACAAATACAGGGACTCTGATATGGTTAGCTTCGCAAGTTGATGACGCTGCCTAGCTGAAAGTCCTGGTTACACCGGGTGACGGGTGAGAAGTCACTAAATCAGTTCCACAAAACACCGCATTCGGAGCAAGACACGCTATGAGCGGATATAAAATGCTAAGAATTTTTATGCGGATATAGAGGAATACCACATGCGTTTGCCTGATAATGAGGTAGTTTTAAAGCGACAGCTCGTCCATAACGCAAAGCGTCAGTTACGGAATTCTGAAGATATAACACCAACATAGCTGAACAAGGTAGAAGTCCGGGGAAGCTGGGAGCTTAAAGAAAATACCTCTTGTCAAAACTTTGGCTCCTAGCGACAACCCGAGTTCAAAGGATTTACCAACATAGCTGATAATACACGACGAATTCGCTGCTATAATCAAAGCACAGTGTGACTTTGATTCACCCATGGATACAAAATGCTGTAACGGATAACCTGTGTGGACAGAAAAAAAAAAACCAGGCAACAAAAGCTTCAGAGAAGTGCGTGACAAGCTGAGCCATACGTATATATGTTGGTCCTGCCCTGTGAATTAAATCCTCGCAGTCGTATACCACAATAGTAGAGAGCAAACACAATCCTACGTACTCGACAACAGGAAGATCTGTAGCGCTTCGGGTCTCCTGCCCGAGTACAATAAGCCAGCCGGGGGAGGCTGAGCCGCCACAGTGACGGCAAACAGACGAGCTCCCAAAATGAGAGGAACCCAAACACAATTAGGGCCCCACGATGGTTGCCTGTCCCGGTCTCTCAGAGTGCTCACAAATGAGCTCGCTATTTGCATACGCCGCTGCTAAGCAGGTTAGATGGAAGGTCCGTAGAACAAATGGCTACGAAGTGCGGATTGCGCATGCGCACTTGCCGCTTCGCACTCGATCTTTGCAGAGTAGAAGTGGGAGAGAAAGAAATAACGAAGCGCAGAGTTGTCAATGAGAAGCACGTCCTGTTTTCTGACCATCGAAAGAATCGCGAGAAGAAAATCAAACCGCTAACCATCGGTTCCAGCAATGTTGTGTTTCCTGTTTCGCATCTTATTGATATTTGCTACGATAAATGTGGGCAATCAGGGCGCTGTTCTCCTAATCACCTGTAGAGAGCATAACCAAGAAAACAGCAGAATGAATGCAGCTTTTTTCTGTTGGAAGCCCACGAGAGTATTTCGAAAGCTTTGGTAAACGAACGGTGGAGATGACCGCATTATTTAGAATTCTGCGAGCACTAGGTGATTTGTTTTCATAAACACGTGCATTGCTCCAAGTCTATGAGCCCTAAAACGCCGCGAATTCGCCGCTATCGAGACACCCTTGGAAACCTAAACGATCACGCGTTTCAAAAGCCAGTGTATACTACAAAGAGCACTAGCCCGAAAGCGTGTGCAATGCTTTGTGTCCGCAGCGACCGCCACTGAAAGTTGTTTAATGGTGTTCAAAGCTACTTTGTTATGTCCTCAATATATTGTGGATGTAATGCAAACGCAGCTAAAGAGCAACGTAAATTAAATCGCTGAAAACAACTAACGGTAGTCAGCAGTGGGAGGATTGTGAGATACCTACGCATGTGTAGCGTGTCGACAGCAATAGTGTTGCTTCCTCTGTTCTTTGTTTTAATAGCGAACATGTTTAAGCTATCGGTAACTTGTCCTCTGATGTGCATAACTCCTCATATGGGCATGCGCCACAGGAATTGGTCAAGCCTCCCGACCGAGTACAGCCGGTTTGAGCTATAAACGTAGACGCTACTCAGTGACGTGGAGCACGTGAACCACGTTAAAAAGAGAAAGACAGAGACAACGAAATATATAGAAAGAGAGATAAAGAGAAAATAGACACAGAGAAAAGAAAATGATAAAAAGAAATATAAAGAGAAAATAGAGATAAACGAAGGAAGTGGAGACATAAAAACATGGAAAAACCAAGAAAGACATATAAAAAAAAAACAGGCACGAAAAATAGATACAAGAAACAGAGAGAAAGAGAAGAAAGATGACCAAAAATAAAGAGGAACAAGGAAGGCCACCCAACTCCTTTCTGCTGCCCTTCCTTCAGGCTTGGCGCTACAAGTGCGAAGCTGCCGCAGTTTTTTTTGCTGCAATGTAAACGTCGAATGGTTGAACTAAGAACATTGGGTAACGATCAATCTAAGTCAGTAAAAAAAAAAAAAATAATGCCTACTTTACATGAACTGCTTGAAATCTCGGTACTGCTTTACGAATGAAGAAAATTGCATTGTTCTTGATCATGCAGATTCACTAAATAAAATTCAAAAATATTTGCGGTACTTCATTTACGAGATACCTGATAAAGCACGACTTCACCTTAAAACGCAGGACTTGCGAGTTTTTCATGAAGTGCTAACGCACTTTTCTGAGCGATTCAAAACATAACTCAGCTACTCAACTGAAACATTTCTTATTCACTTCCACTTGCTGTCCTTCATTGTGTTTGCATCATTTTTGACGTATAGCAATGCGTTTCAATTTTCCTGCATTTCACTTTATGCCTACGAGGAAACGAAGATGTCACAAGGTGACCACGCGGTGTATCACACATTCGATTATGTCCGCCTCGGTGCTCCAGTGGTTGCGGTACTGGGCTGCTGATCCGACGGTCACGGTTTCGATCCCGCCCGCGGGGATGGAATTTCTATTGAGGCAAAATGCTAGAGGTACGTGAATTGGGCGATGTCATCGCATGTTGACGAACAGCAGACAGTCGAAATTTCCGGAGCACTCGACTACGGCGCGGCTCATAATCATATCGTGGCTTTCGCACGGAAAATTCCAGATATTATTAATTTATCATCCCGGCCGCACACCGCATAGGCAACAGGTTCTACGAACTGGTTGATGCCAGTCAGGAAAGTAAAAAATGGTAACAAAGGCATTGCACATAAGTTCGTAATAGTTCGTAAATAGAATCTAAGTTCGTAAATAGAACAACGCCTACATGCATGCAAATCGCTCTCACCTTTTCGAACACCTAATGCTTTATACAAGATTAAGTGTTCACAAGAATAATGAGAAAGCATAAGCAAGCAACACGAAAGTGACGGACACCAGAAAAGAGAGTAGAGTTGCACTGGCAGTTTCAGATGGAGACCAGAGGGCCTTCATTCTATCTATGTAGGAAAAGGAAGCCGCAGTCGACTTTCCGAAGATATGGCATCCATCTTTGGCTTTGATCACTCTGGGTGTCTTGTTCCAGCCACACAGCTCACTTCTTAGACATTCCCATCGGCCAACTCGTCCGGTCATCCGATGCCGGTGGCGACTTGGCCAGTCCGTAATCGAATGATAGTGCGTTCCCCGAGCAGTGGCTAGGAGCAGTGGAGCATATGGAATATGACTTCGGTACAGTATACGGTACTACATATGACTGCGATAGGATGACTTCGGGGCAGCGTATGAAAGGAAGCCGGCGGAATGCGCAGAGGATCCCATTGCCACGTGACGTCATTGTGGTCATCACCTGACAGAGTCTCAAGAGGGCCTTTTCCTTGCGAAGAGGTAGAGAGGGACGCCTTACATGTCCGTGATCCTGTGAGTACCACACATCTAAATCGCTTTCTGCGCGAATAGTGCGAATACGAACGTGATGACGTAATATATCGAAGCGCCACTATAAATTCACTCTCTTGGACTTGGACGTTCTGACGTGGAATTGGGAGTATACATTAGCAGGTACGACGTTTCTCAATTTCAAAGTGTTCAAAAGCTAAACTTCGAAAACCCAATGACGTTTTCGTAGCGTACCGCCTCTCACTATTAGATGCGGAGCATCTCTTGCTCGGGGCTATGTCCCGCGGTAGAGTGTACTAGTACCCGCGGCGTCGGCGACGGTGTCCGCACTCACACTACGCATGCGCAACTCTCCTCCTTCCCTCTCTCTAACAGCTGCGCGTTACTCTTTCCACTTCTCTCCTACCACCTGCTTGCGCTTCACCTGCGTTTTCGCTTCTGCTCTCGCGGCGCATGCGCTACTCTCCTCCTCTAGTCTCCTCTCCTTCAAGTGTGAATATAAAGCGGGTAGAGCGCTCCTCCTCCACCGCGCTGCGGCCGCGCACTCTCCTCCTTTACGCGGGTGTTTACGCAGGCGTTCGGTCGTCTTCTCTCCTCTCCTCCCCCCCACGCTGCAGCCTGTAAACTCACTCCATCCTCTCCCTCCCCCATTTCATGTAACCGCGTGCGCTCGGTTGAGGAAGTACCGCTTGAATCGTGCGGTCGCTCCGTCGGTTCCCGGTCGCTGCAGTTGTCTCGAAAGCCTCGCTACCCTCGCCGCAGACTTGCGTTGTCTCTTTGTAGCGGAAGCTCTAGCTCGACGCCGACGCTTGGCTTCGACGGCCGAGTGAACGTAAACGGAAACTTGGTGTGCACCCCCAATGCTGCTTCGCATCCCCTCATGGTTCCCTTTAGTGGGAGATGGTGTAATTTCTTTTCTCTCTCTCTCTCCTTAAGTGATGTAGTATGCATATGAAGCGTACAGCCATTTAAAAAAGAAACTAGAAAGGATAATGCACTTAACAACACCGTCGTCCGAAATGAGATATTATAATTAGTTTCACGACCAAAGCAGAGGCACTGTTTACTGCAGCGGCATCCAAACAGATAATCCGCACGGGTGCTCCCGCGCATACCCTCTTAAAAGGATAGCAGCTAATCCCCTGGCAAATTAGCGCTGCGATGGCGCAACTAACTTATTTAGAATATTTATGCGCATTACGTTCTGCGCTCACGACGCTGGAACCAGTCTTACTTTCTTTTTCCTTCGTTCGTTATGAACGACACATAAAGCTCCGATACGACTTTCAATACGGTTAGTGTAAATAAGGAAAGCATGCATTCAGAGAGAGATCACGCGGTTTCCGAAGAAAACTTATGGGCATTACTAAAGTTCAAATGATGCGGGATGGAAGCGTGTCGGTTCCTCTTTGCGTGTGTGTGTGTGCGTGTGCGTGCGTGTTTGTGTTTGTTTGTGTGTGTGTGTGTGTGTGTGTGTGTGTGTGTGTGTGTGTGTGTGCGTGCGTGCGTGCGTGCGTGCGTGCGTGCGTGCGTGAGTGTGTGTGTGTGTGCGTGTGTGTGTGTGTGTGTGTGTGCGTGCGTGCGTGCGTGCGTGCGTGTGTGTGTGTGTGTGTGTGTGTGTGTGTGTGTGTGTGTGTGTGTGTGTGTGTGTGTGTGTGTGTGTGTGTGTGTGCGTGCGTGCGTGCGTGCGTGCGTGCGTGCGTGCGTGCGTGCGTGCGTGCGTGTGCGTGTGTAAGTGTGCGCGCGCGTGTGTGTGTGTGTAGAAAAGTAGAATTCGACAAGGAAATGCTAACATTATCAGTCATTCCTCTTTCTCCAGAACATCGCGGCAAGGGAACCACCTTCCCTATGAGAATGTCGCGATCGATAACAAACTTTATGGCGAAGCTGTAGCTGACAATTTTGAACTAAAAAAAAAATTTAACATGGTATATTTATCGTTTTGCTGTGAAGTTCTTTAGCACAGATTAGCTAACATTGTATATACAGGAATTATTATCAAGAGTCCGAGTACGCATCCTCCCGTTTCTGGTGCAGCGCAGTCGAGAAGCCCCGGGGTAGAACAAGCGAGGGGTGGCAACAGTGGTTACGAGCCTGGCGTGGTGCCCCCCCATAGACATCGTTCGTTGCCTTATCTTGTCGGCCAGTCGCGTAGGCCACCCTTACTAGCATCACACTTATGGAGGACATAAACCACACCGAGGGTACGGCTCTCGTCCTCTCTGCGGCGACAAAGTACTAAAGGGGAACTGAACAAGAAGAAAGGATGCGACGTTAAAAGGAACAACCAGCTTTGCCCTCGGTGTAGGCGCCCATATCTCGTCCGCGGAGTCACGATGCAGGACCGGAGCTTAACACCAAAACTTGGCTCTGGCTTTCCCCGAGAACGCGGAGAAAGAAATAGACAAAACGCGAATGCGTGCTATCCAGCTTACAAGATCACTGGGCTTTGGAAGCATGAGCACAAAATGTGGAGCTTCTTTACGCGGAATTATTAAGCACGCCTCACTAAGTCTTTCTGACCCATTGTATACGCGTAGGAAAGTTTTGTTTATCCAACGCCAATGACTCGTGGTTAGGTTATTTTAAGTGCGGAGCACTATAAGGGGCCCGGCTGTCGTATGCTGTCGTCGTCGCTTGACGTAACGCAGGCAAAACCACATATAGCATAGAAATCTGAGCGCGAAGCACTCAGAAGTCTTCTTTCTGTTGTTTTTCGAGAGCCTTGATGATGTTAGTGTAGGCATCTATTATGCACTTCATCCTCATCTGTGCAATAATCAATCAATCTATCTGTTTGGCTTATAATCATCATCGACTTCGGGGGTGCGCTTCATCACCGGATACGTGGCGATTGTTCGCTCCCGAGTTCGCGCCCAAATAAACGTCATTGCAACCGAGTCGTCATACGTGGTGCAGGTGCGGCAGGCAAAACCCCATATAGCATAGATAACTGTAGCATATTGAACGCGCGCTCGTGCCAAAGAGGTCTTCTTGCTGTTGTATTAACGCTGGGAAAACCACGTATAGCAAGCCAACTGTAGTATATTGAGCGCACCCGAGCCATAGGAAAGTCTGCTTCCTCTTGTTCTTCGAGCGCAGGCAAAACCACGTACAAAAACTGAAAAAAGAGGAAGCAAGAGGTAAATACAAAGAGAGAGAAATAAATAAAAGAATAGGAATATATATAAATAGAAATAAAGGGAGAAAACACAGAAAAACTGGAAAAGACAACAGGAAAGAAAGAGAGAAGGAAAGAAAGAGAAAACTGAAGACAAACAAAGAAGGCTGCTCAGCTCCACACTTCCTTGAGGCTTGGCACCACGAGTCCTAAGCTGCCTTAATTTCTTTTTTAATCTCTTAACTCCTGAGTGACAGTGCCAAATAAGTCTCTTTTTTTCGGGGATAAGATGGTAGCGTGTTTTATCCTTTCTGTGCGACCTTTGACGAAGCCCGGAGAGCCGCAACAGCCAGTAGCGGCTCTCCGGCTCCACCAACAGTAACCAGGGAGCCTTGCATTTACTGAAGCAGATTTTTTTCTGTTTGCGCAACAGTGCCATCATTATTAAGACGAGAGCCTAAGATTCTTCATCAAACGGGAAATTTGACCGTCGGCCGCGACCGTCCCCACGGTGTCGGGGATGAGTGATACAAAAAATCAACATCACGTGATGACGTGACTAAATGACGTCATCATGACGTCAATGGTCGCAAAAAATTGTGACGTCTTCATGACGTCACAAATTCTGAAGTCAGTGTGGCGCCATCCTTTGGGCAGCGAACGAAACCGGAGAGCACCCGACCGCAAGATAAGCAAATGAAGACGGCCCTTGGCAGTGGCACGTGAAGCCACAGCTCGTGTTCCCTGCTTCCTTACATATGGACTGGAAAGAAAAAGATGGCTTTCACCTTCGAGTCGTCTTATACCGGTGTCACACGGGCACTTTTAATCGCGATCAGGGCGATCCGGATCGGTTTTCTTGATCGCGATCAAGTTTATGGCCGCTGCTACACGGCCCAAGTTAATCCGGTTTCGATAGAGATTTCGTTGCACTTGCCTGTATTGCTGTGTGAGATTCTTAATCTTCACTTTGATTTCTGATGGCCCCCGCTCGTAGCCGTCCAGTCGCAGCGAAGCGGCAATCTCGTTGTACACGCCAGAGTTTCGCTTCTGGCGCCTCAAGTCTACCAGTCGCTCCTGTCAGCGGTCAATTAATGTACAGGTCTCTTCATTCGACCCCGAAGTGCGTGTACGCTGCGACGCAGTCGAAAAGCTAGCAACACTCATAATCAATTTGCTTCAAGGTGCCCCAATGCTCCAACGGTGCGACAGTTGCAGTTGAACTAAGGGCGGAAGACAACGGTCGTCTGCTTATCGTCTGCTTCTCCCATAACTGCATGCGGTCAATACGAATCTTAAAATATGCGAAATTTCAGATATTGTTCCAATTTAAACAGCTTAATTTGTTTTTTTATAAAAATCTGGCTTTTTAAATGTGTTTTCATTGAGCTATGCTTGATTTTCTTGTTTACTGTGCTTTCAACAAGCTTGGTCAGGCGGCGCAGACGACAGCAGAATCGCTATCTGTGAGCCAGATCGCGATGCGCGGATCGCGATAGTCTTGATCCCGATCGGGCCTGATGGCGATTAAAAGTGACCGTGTAGCAGCAACTAATCCGAATCGTCCTTAATCCGGATCGGCGCTGATCGCGATTAAAAGTGCCCGTGTGACACCGGTATTAGGTGAATAGAAAGAAAGAAAG
>JALIZH010013059.1:0-39604 GCA_030522465.1 Rhipicephalus appendiculatus
ACCTATAGATTATTGGCTCGGGTCTCGGTAGGGCCCGATCTACGGTCGGGGCGGGCCGGGCCGGGTAGGGGAATTTTTTTCCTCGGGTACGGGCCGGGCCCGGGTCTCACTTTGAGTCACCGGGACCGGGCTCGGGCGGGTAAGCTTAAACAACTTCGGGGCCCGGGCCGGGCCCAGCCGAAAATCCCGACCCGTGCGAGTGCTCTGTTTGACGGACTAGTTATCACATGTGCGGAATTGTTGGATTCATTGTTAGTGATTAGGACTTTCTGGATAGGTGGATCGAAGAGGGGAACTAATACTGAAGATAACCAGGACACATTACCATGCTTGGAGTCAAATTACAATTTTTGTTGTGATTTGCTTCACTAACTGCTTTAAGAATACGTGTTTGCCGTATTTTCTTGCTGACGTTTTTTTTTGAGCTTGACTAAGATTGCATCTTTCGCCGCCAAAATTACTTATGTCATAAAAATGTACTTTTCCATATTCCAGGTAGAAGAATGTGTCCCGGTGAAATCTTCGCATCGGTGGAGATCTACGTATTCCTGACAAGCATCATTCAGAAACTTCTACGTACTTCCAGTAAAAGGGGATGTAGTTGACGTGAACTTGAAGTATGGTGAAATCATGCTGCCTGGCCACCAGATGCTATGTTGCGTTCCGCGAATAAATACATAAATGTGATTATTTGTGTAATAACATGCCTGCTTACTCTGATCGCAGATCTGTGTGAGTAGGGTATACGTGCCTAAGGCCCCAATGGCCCCGCAAAGGTTCCCTGACCCTACAATGAATATAGTGCAAATGTGACTTACATATAAGGCGAAAGCCTCACATGTCTCATGAGTCAAGATGTTCGAGATTTGGCTACACCTGACGATACTTTGCGAGGCCTTGTCGGCGGTGGCGTATGTACGGATGATGCAAAAAAATCGAAGTAATGAGCGTCGGTTTAAAGTCACGTAATGCTCATGTGAATGAAAGTGCGTCTAACGGCATCCCGAAAGTCACGTGATCTCAATGTCACATAATGCAATCAATGACGTCATGAGGACGTCAAAAATCGCTCGAATTCGTGACCCCACCGTGACGTCATCTCAAGGCGTGACATGGTCCACTGACATGTCATCATGTAGTGACGTACAAGTGGCAGCACTTAGTCAAAGGAAGGTCAATGCCAGAGATAGTGCAACCGAATGTAAACCGCCGAAAGCTTCGGCAGGCGGGGGGTAGGATGGAGGATCAATTTAATGCACTCTGAGAAAAAAGAAGAGCTAGGAGAAAAGGACGATGGCTTTCGCATTTTAGTCGTCTTGGGCGAAGGCATAAGGAATATTCTGGACGTTTATGTGCGAGTTTGTACGTGCCGCTCTTCAATCTTTTTCGGCACAGGGCAAACAGACTGCATTATTGGTGAAGCAGAACGAGGACAACAGAAGTGTTGTTAATAAGATAAAGCTTTAATCAGTCGTAAAAAAGATGCATGAAAACATAACAGAATACCTGATAACTACCAATGAGGAAAAGCATGCTTAAACATAGTAGTTGTTCCAGCCTTCCGCTGTATGACCACATTTTAAAGATAAAATGTGATTACTCCAATTACTATGTAACAACCCTTGTAGACAATTATATGTTTTGATGTTAGCTCAGAAAAGGTTTACTTGCATAATAACTTGTTAAACAGCTAACAGCAAATTGAAAATTGGCTTTCATCCGTTATCGGTGTTAATGAACATAATATAATGCTTTGATTCATGATTTCAACAAACTATCGAATTGAATTATCATATTTAGAGTGTAATAATATAGGTCATTTAAGAATGAGTTTAGTTGCACTCCGCAAATCTGCCCTTGTGTAACATTCCTCTGAGTTGGAAGAATGTTATACAACAGATGTGTCATACAGATCTGACAGTTCACTCCAATGTCAAGCCACACGAAATAGTTTCATGTACAGGGACAAGCTACGCCAGGCCACTAGTGGTGTTCATTAATGAAACGGAACGCGCCTCCCACTTCGAGTGTTAGCATAAGGAAGAATATTCAGTTGACTTACAAAGCTTTTTTGGATCGATCTGCTTCGATAATCACCAGGAATGAAATGACTGTTAGTAAGAGGAAGGATTACTGGTAGTGCTTCCTTACGAGCTCACCGACAACGCTTCGAACCATGTCCTGATTTGTAATTTAATCCTAATAACCACCTGGCATTAACCACATTACCCAAAGGGAACAAAAGTGCTAGAGCGGCAAATTCTTGAGCACCACATAGCATCTCATCTTTCAGTAGAAAAAAGCATATTTAGTGCAAAAGAAGTTGAATAGAAAACTGTTTCTTGTGTTAGGGTGTACAGAACAAAGACCAAGGATTGCACGACAAATGGCGCAACAGAAATAATTTACGAACAATGGCCGTGCAATATCGCGGAAAGAGCTACTTTTTCTTTCGGACTTTGATCTTGAGCACATGTTCTCTTCGACTTCTGAAGTCTTGATCCTGGAGCTGCTGAAGTCGTCTTCAGCTTAGTATGCTGAAACAGGCTCTGTGATGATAGCGGGGCAAGGAGAACAAGTTGCGTCCGAACAAGTAGCATCACGCGACATCTTCAAACTTCAACCACACTGAGTTTGGTAGGGCTGAAGTGAGGAAGCCGCTTCGAAGCTGTATGGTGTCCTGAAAAACATGTGAATTGCTTATTGTATTATTCGATGACTCGGTTTAGATGAATGCGTTAGAAAAATTTTCTGCCAACATTTTAGTAAATAAATAAGGCAGCTTCGCACTAGGGGTGCCAAGCCTGAAGGAAGTACAGAGCTGGGAGCCTTCTTTGTTGCTCTTCCGCTTTCGTTTTCTTTCATCTTCTCTTTCTTTTTCTCTTTTTATGTTTTTTCTGCCTTTTTCTCTTTATTTTTATATATTTCTTCCTCAATCTTGATATATTTCTCTCGCTTTCTTGCTCTTTCTTTTCTGCTGCCTATTTTTCCCTTTCTCTATCTTTATATTTCACGCTCGCTTTCTGTTTTTTTTTCATATTTTTAATGTGGTTTTGCCTGCGTTACGCGAAGTGCACTAGGTGTTTTTTTTTTGTTTTTTTTTGCTGATGGTGATAAGTGATCACCAAAGCGCTCGGAGAACAAGAGAGAAAAGACCAGTGATCCCTCGCATGCGAGGGATTATTCGTCAGCTGCGAGCTCGTAATAAGATCCCGTGTTACATGTAGCCAACAGGCAAAAAAAAAAGAGTGGTCCACACTCGCAGCAACGGCTACTGGCGGCGCTGACTGACCCTCCCACTTTTCAATGCACATATATACCCTATAAAGTTGACGGAGGCATGACCGCTGCCGTAACTTAGTAGAGCATCAGACGCGTTTTTCGAAGGTCGCAGGTTTGATACCTGCCGTCGGTAAGTTATCTTTTTGTCCACTTTTCTTTCTTCACATCTCCATTACAGTTACTACTAATAACATCCCCTATACTTGCTTTTGGGATCATTGTCTGTTAATTCTCATTAATATTGCGTCTAACAAAGAAAAATGAGCCCTTCAGTTAACACTTCTTTCCTCATTTCTGTGCTGTAGCACGGGAGTACAAAGGCTGATGTCACAGCGTCGGCAGTGCATTGTTTCGGTGACAGGCATATTTATCATTGCCCAGGGAGCCTTCTGTAAAAATGTCTATATATATTACAGAAGACTATGCTATGCTGTAACCTCTGTCCTCTTTACTTTCGGCTCACAGTTACATCGCTACTCCTCTCCCGCACCTTATTCCCCACCCGTTTCTGTACTACACTAACACGGGTGTCCTTCTCCTTTCTCCCCTACTCAACTTAACATCACTCTTCCTCACTCCCGCTACACTTCCCCACCCTTTCTTATGCTATGCTATACCCGATTGTGCTATGCTCCGCCATCTCCACTCCTTCTTTTCTTCCTAACCCACACATCACTCCTCACCATTGCCAAATAGGCAGTGGAAGACATGGCTCGCGACGAGGGATAGGAGAGCCAATAGCCTCTCCTTGACCAAGCCCAGCTAGCCGCTAGCGACAGTGGGGCCCTCACTTGAGGGCCAAATCATGCTCGCCTGACAAAAAAAGCTTCCTGCCTTCTTTCCTTTGTCACCCTCTTGGTGTAACATACCGTGCAAGGCTATGCTATGCTAGGAGCTGCTTAGTACATGCCTGTTTTCTGTGGAGCACATCTGCTTTACTCTACCCCTCTTCTTTTCCTTCCTTCTCACACTGACTTCCTGTCTCACTTCTTGCTATACTATTGCGACCCGCGTCTCCTTTTTCTATTTTCATGGAATGAAACCGGTTTCGCTTGTAGCCACTGCTTTGCGCGTGCCGCGCCGGTATGTCGAACATTGCCGATAATTTTACATTGTTATGACGAGATTTACGTGCAACGCGCACAATAGACTTTATCCTCGAACAAACGCAGCCACCAATAATGACGTTGAAATCACGATGCCACACTGATAAATGCTGACGCGCCTTATCACTGATCAGATTACCGATGGCCTACGAATATGATTCGCGCTACTAGTATGCAGCGTGTATTGCTTGTGCTTTCACTTTTCATTGCTTGGCACTAGTTGGCGCAATAAAAAGTTTCATCTTTACAACCTGAGTGCCGCTTTTTTCCCCGTCACGACCACGTTATACTATGCGATGCACGACTATGCTGTGGTAGCAGATGCTCGTCAAACATCGGTGTTCAGTGGCGTGTACCCGCCCAGCTTTTGCGAACGCCTAAAGGGGGAACCTCCGGTTTAAACAGCTAAGCTGCTTAAACAATTCAGGCGTTTCCTCGCTGTAAAAATTTGTTGCGGGTAGTGACAATCTTGTCATTAAGTATGTTCAGAACGCAAATGAACCTGGAGAAGGAGTGTAAAACCAATTGATTTCACTCATGACCCAACTCTCCATGCACTATGCTTTCTACCCCTAAGATCAAAATTTGATGTAATCTGTTTCTTCAAATAGCTTTTTTAAATATTTTTCTCGGTATGCCTGGTTGCTCAAAGTGCTTTCGGAAAGGTTATGAATGGTGTGCTGTTCTTGAAAAAGGTAGATACATGCAGCCTTTATTGCTATAGAACTGGAAATAGCTAAATGACGATCATGCCGAAGGTTTGAGATCGTGGCTAAGCAACAGTGGACTGAGCAAGTGTCTGCAAGCATTGCAGATAAATTTCTCTCGCTAAACCAGCGTCTAAGCTGCCGTATACGGTTTATGTTAGCACAGCAGCAGATCAGCTCAGCATGTGTAAGCCGCTGATGTGAAACAAGTCCACTGCCTTCAAAAGAACACTTCAGCAAGCTGCTGGCAACGGACCAGGCCTCTCCGCTTACGTTTATCTCCCACCATGCTGGAAGCCCACCATGTGGTAAAGATCTATTGGGGCGGCTACGCACAAGTGGGGCGAATACTGTGGAAACAGCGGAGCTGGTTGCCTTGCCCCCCCTCATCTGTCTTATCCAGACCCTCACTTCCCTTTCCCACCCCCCCGGCTACACTGTAGTATACATGGCCATGCTGTGTCTTGCCCCCCAACCCTCTTCATTTCACTCTTCCTCATAATACTTTCATTTTTCACTCCCCCTTGGAATACTATAATATACATGGCTATGCCATGCTTTTTTTATCCTACTTTTTATCTTTTTGTTGTTATCTCGCCCATAGCAATGCAATCACATGGTTCCCATAAATGCTTGACCTGCTATCGTGCCTGGATAGCTGAGTGCTTGGGACGTTCACCTCGGCACAAAATTTTATTTCGTTTTGTACGTTTATTCTAGTCCCCCCTCTCCACTTCTCCCGTACTCCTTTCCTTCCTATTCTCCTCTTTGCCGAGGAGAGTTTTTAGATGCGAAGCAGCTTAGAGCGGAGTTCAATCCGGTGGATGGTGTGTGTATGACCACCCTTACTGCGCATGCGCCTACTCTCTCTCCCACTCTCCTCCTTTACGCAGCAGTTCGGTCGCCTTCTCTCCTCCTTCCCCGCGCTGCTGCCGCGCACACTCCTCCTTTACGCGGGCGTTTACGCAGGCGTTCGGTCGCCTTCTCTCCTGTCCTCCCCGCGCGTTGCAGCCTGTAAACCCACTCCCTCCTCTCTCTCCCCCATTTCGTATAAGGAAGTCTCGCGTGAATCGTGCGGTCGCTCTGTCGGTTCCCGGTCGCTGCAGTTGTCTCGAAAGCCTCGCTACCCTCGCCGCAGACTCGCGTTGTCTCTCTGTAGCGGAAGCGGTAGCTCGACGCCGACGCTTGGCTTCGATGGCCGAGTGAACGTAAACGGAAACTTGGTGTGCGCCCCCCAATGCTGCTTCGCATCCCCTCATGGTTCCCTTTAGTGGGAGATGGTGCAATTGTTTCTTAACGCTAGCCTACATTCCTTTTTCATGGCTGCATGCCTCGGCATTCCTTGTTTTACTAGGTTTCTCTCTATCACACCCCAGGCTCCAACCTCCTCCCCACCACTCTCAATCACTCTTCTTCGCTCCGCTCTCTCCGTCTAATGCCCTCGCTTTCCCTCGCACTAGCTGTACTCGGTTGCGGGCCTTGCCCAATTCCTGAGTTTCTGCACACGATTTATATGGGAACAGCGGCTTCAACAGCTCCGCCGTTAAAAAATGTAGGAAGAGCCAGGGCGGCACTGATTGAGCCTTGCCTTGTTTAGAATAAGAAACAGTAGTCTTATGGCCTAAAAAGACCACAGCATGTTTTTAAAATACGAACATAATACTTAGGCAGTGTACCGTAAGGCAGATTTTACATGTTAATTTTAGAGCTAATTTCTGGAGCGCATTATTTCACAGCGAAGCTGCACACGACCAGGACATTCAGTTCTGTTAGAACGGCGCTAGCGCCTCAGTGAAATGCTCGAGTTTTAGGTGTGGCCAGTCCAAGACAAAGAAGCTAACGTAGAGAGACTCACGCGCTGTTCGTCTGTGTGGCATTGTGTAGCCTGTGTGGCATGCGAGTTATTGAGTTTAAGTAAATTATTCTACATCCTTTTATTACGTCTCGTGTCTTCAACGGCGCCCGAAGACAACATATTCAGAAGTGGGATAGCCATCCAGTCGCCACCGAGAGTAAATGTGAGTTTGATCAGTCCGCGGAGCTTGTTAACCCTAAATGGAACGAACCGAGGGAACATCCAACCCGACTGGCGGTGGAGACACAGACTCTGGCCACGTTGACACCATCACGGCTCGCGACCTTCTGCAAGTCCTCCAAGAAAAGGACCGACTGCTATCGACCCTTCTGGAATGACTGACTGTGGCCGGCGCGGCGCAGCCTCAACCAGCGCCAACGTGCCAGGTTATTCTCGACTTAAGCCACACAATCAGTCCCTTCGACGGCTCCGAGGACGCTCCTTCAGCGCGTGAATGGATAGGAAACATTCGTCGAACGTCGAACCTTCACGGGTGGCCAGCTGCATACACACTCGAAACTGCCAAGGCCCGGTTGGTTGGAGCTGCCAAGGAATGGTACCGTTCGAGGAGCTCCCAAATCACGTCGTGGGAAGAATTCGAGGTATGTTTCCGTCGGACCTTCGTCAGCCAGACTCGCGTCGCGGAACGATGGCGCAGGATGCAAGAGCGCGTGCAGCAGCGTAACGAGAGCACGACCGCCTATTTCGACTCCAAGGTGCGTCTTTGTCAAGAAGTAAACCTCGATTTTAACGATACACGAGAACAAGTTCACACGGGTTTACGCTCTCGCGAACTCTGCACCATGCTCTTGGGAAGGACGCATGACGACGATGATGACCTACTGCACGACATCTTGGAGTTCGAGCGCATCGAACGAGAACGGCGGGAGCTTTTCGGATCACGCAACCGAAGCCTCATGTCACCATCATTTTCGGAGCGCAGCCTGCCCCTTATGACAAGAGAACAGACCGTCGACTCGAACCATGGAATGGATCGACGCCAGCCATTGCCATTCATCAACCAACACGGTGAGCGCAAGTGCTACAACTGCAACATCTACGGCCACATAGCACGTGACTGTCCGGAGCCTAAGCGACCGCTCAAGTGTCAGCGTTGCCAAGCAACGGACCACACGAAACGCAACTGCCAAGCCTTCTCAAGTAACGAGTGAAACGTCGTCCCAGAAGCGCTCCCTTGCACTGGGGCTGGTCATGTGTTGATCAAAGAAGTGACCTTCAACGATGACTTCACTTTAGTAGGCCTCATCGACACGGGCAGTTCCGGTTGCTTGTTGCGTGGGTCAGCGGCGGCACGATGCGGCATTGAGATGGTTCAGGAACCTACCGATCTGTACGGTTTCGGCAGCGAGCATCATCCCGTGACATGAAGCCTCGGTCACTGCAAGGCAAAGGTCAGCATAGACGGCGTTGTCGCAGAGAATATCCCTGTCCTGATTGTCCCGGATGATGCACAAAGATTTGACCTACTGGTGGGCCGTACATTCACCGAATTGCCGAGCGTCACGTATGCCAAGGTGGGAAGCACGTTCCGATTCTACCACCTAAATGATTGTCCCTTTGTCCATCTAGTGTCACCGGTGCAGCAGGCTGAGCTGTACGTGAAGACTCCAGAAGAATGTACACTTCGAATCAACTACATCACTACTTCCAGCGATTGCTTTGCGACTACCTTTCGCGGACATTGTGGGCGTGATGTGCTTCCGGAGAGGAAAAGAGGAGAAATCACAGCGACCGTTGAGGATCCTGAGCAGCTTGGTCGGGATGACAAATTGAACCCAGACGAGTGCAAAACGAACAACGCCCCAAGCAAGAGTACCAGCAAGAGCTCAATGGACATGCTTCATCGTAACAAGCCAAACTTTTTTGGATTGGAACTTCAACAGCCTGCCGACATGAAAAGCTCGTTGCGACCTCCCCAGAAATTAAAAACGCAGGTTCGTCAACGATTACTCAACGAACAGGACTCTGCCAAACAGGCCTGTGACCGACCACACTACCGTGCAAAACTTCATGAAGATGGAGAAATAGTATTCACGAGCAAGACCCCTGAACAGACCGGGAATATGACTAAAACTCAGCCGAAATGTCACGGACCACTCGTTGTGACACAAGCTTTGCCTGCGGACACTTACAGCCTCGCAGACTTACTTCCTAAAGGGGGATGCCGATCTCCAACATCTTCGTACGGCCTCACTACTAAAGAAGTGGTGTCCTACGTCTAGAGCATCACATCATGGCAATGACGCATCCGAAGAGTCCCAGGAGGAAGAAAACGTAATACGGCAGCTTCCGCAACACGAACGCACATCATCGACCAGACTTCGAGACTGTGTGTTGTGATTTTGTTTTGTTTTCTCCAGTGCGTCTAAAGAACTGCATTGTGCCCTGTTCTTGTGTTGTGTGAACGTTTGCTTTTTTTTCTTCCATTTCACTTTTGTGGCCTTTCCGGGACGTCAAGCCAGTCAGGATGGCCGGAAGTGTTTGGGCTGTGTGCCGTGAATATCTTTAGCATGAGTTCGTGTATATAGTGCTTGTGTGTGTGTGTGTTTTTTTTTTTTGTTTGTTAGAACTTCTTCGTTTGTTAGAACGTCTGTTATAAGTAAGAAATTGGATGGGAGGATGGCCGAGCTAAGGCAATTACATTGTCGTGACAGCCTTAACGAGGACGTTAAGCTTCTCAGGATGGCCGAATGTTAGAACGGCGCTAGCGCCTCAGTGAAATGCGCGAGTTTTAGGTGTGGCCAGTCGAAGACGAAGAAGCTAACGTAGAGAGACTCACGCGCTGCTCGTCTGTGTGGCATTGTGTAGCCTGTGTGGCATGCGAGTTATTGAGTTTAAGTAAATTATTCTACATCCTTTTATTACGTCTCGTGTCTTCAACGGCGCCCGAAGACAACAGTTCGTTAGCGCGTATGTGCCACTCGTACTGCGCGCAACCTCAACAATGAATTCGTGATCACCATAGATAACCTAACGGAGACACCGCAGCGACCGAATTAAGATTCTAAATCCTCTTGTGTAACTTGCTCCTGTGTGCAGTCTGTGTTAACTGTTTTGAGACCACGCAACACAAACAAGACCCTGAATATTTCGACTAGTTCGGCGGGTGGCTTTGAAATCAGATTTCCGGTTTGTTATAAAACGCGCTAACATTTAGGCTGCAGCTCAACCGAATATAGTAGTGAATAGCTGGGAATCCCAAAGTTTTTTAAAACCAAGTGATCTTTAAAGTTTGACACCGACCCTACCATCGCGTGCGTGTAGAAATATTCCCGTTGTAGAAGCTAGTCTAAATTATTCGCGTTGAATGAAGGATCGTGGGCAAGTTATCAAGAACCACTTCGTAAAAGCTATCAGAGGTAAGCATGATAGTTTTGTGACGTAATTTTAGACAAAACGAAAAAAAAATTGCGCCGCTGTTCTCACCGAATGTCTTTCTTCATCCACGAGTACCCGAAATCTTGATAGCAGCGTAGCGAGGACAACCTTGATGTTCAATGTTGCGAAGGCACGACCAACGCACGCTCGTGGACCGCTTCCAAAAGGAAGGAAGGAGGCAGGATGAATGTCCCCTTTGTTCTCAGCGTTGAACCTGATATGAGGATATTACATTCAGTTATTGTATCAAGAAAAAATGCTTCTGCTTGCTGTACGCACAATGTCGACAAGCAGCATGATAGCAAGACTCCGCATTTAGGCACTCTCCTTTTTCTGTACAAGACTGCTATTTATAATAACATCTTTTTTATTGGACCCAATCACTAGTCACTTAGGCTATGGGTTGAACTATCTATGTAGGCTTTTTTCATATTATTGTGCAACAAAATTCCCCGTTTGATTTGATGTCATTTGATTGATTCTAATGGTCTTCTCGCTTGTTGGCCGAGTTTCAGGCATTAATGTCGTGTTTAAATAATCTTATGTAGTTACTCAGGCACATCTACGCTAAGTGACCTCACATTTGTGTTAAATCAAATGAATTTGGTATGGAATAACGGGTCACTGTCAGAGAAGTGGAAGGAAACCTCCATTTCCCTTCATACGTAAGTCAGGTGTGAAGACCACATTAGTCAATATTATTCAAGTGTTGGCTCCTCCTGTTCGGGGTAAGGTTACGGAGATTATGATGCTCAAAAGGCTCGTCATACACAAAAAAATCTCGCCTAGTACCACCAGATTTGTTAGACAATTGTTAGATTCTATGAACACGAGAAGTGCTATACCAAAAGTACGTGGTACAACAAAACAACCTAGTGAATAATTCAAGGCTTTTGATTCTATTAAAGCATCCTTGCTGACGAACTAAGAAACGCGAATTGGAATGAAAAATCCTTTAGCCTGATTCATACATCAGGTGTGACGTTCTCGGAGCTATGCAAGAAGTTCGGTCCGCAAAATGTGCAAGTCTACGAGTATCGCGCTTGGATTTCAGCGCTGTAGACGTGGCCTCCGTGATCGGAACCGGCTAATCGCGGAGGCCACGTGAAGACCATGATGCGAAAGCCAAGAGACGCTAAGCGATCCAGAACAACCTATTGAGAACCGTATAAAACACGGCGTTCTTTATTTGAAAGGCACAAAGCATGCTCCTTTTTCACTCTCTCTGAAAACTAAACAAACATCAAATGACAGGAGGTAAAATCGTTGAACTATACCCTGTTTCGAACGCACCTTCTGCAAGGAGTCTCGCTAGGTTCCATCGCGTTGCACCTGATGCATGAAACGAAGTGTAGTACGATGTGCGGCACTTTCTTTGGAGGCGTACATTCACATGTTATGTCGGAAAGCGAGACATCAACTCTTCTCAGCGCTCACAGAAAGAGATATGGTTCTGCGCTCTCTCCGACTTCATTCACACAGCGATATGTACCACATACTTACCTACCGCAAACACGGGATATTAGGCAGGTAGTATACAGGATGCCCCAGCTAACTCGAGCCAGAGTTTCAAAATATAGAATGGTTTAAAGGCGGGCTAGTTGGTATAGATTCATAGTGAAATATTGGCAGCGCGAACTGCGCTTGTTTGTGTCCTCTTTCTGTGTCCCGTTAGTTTGCGTTGCCAATATTTCACTGTTACAAAATATGCCGATCCACGCTATGATAACGCGAGCAAATGCATGCTGCTGACTACTGCACGGCGCCAGACATACTATTGTTATGTTCAGCATAATAGCTTAATACGGAAAGATGCATTAACCAACTCCTGCAGCCAGTCAGAAAGTTGTAGATCGGTATTCAAAACGTCTGATTAGGCAGGTTTGTTGAAAATTAGTGCTTTATACAAGTCATTCAAGATCGGTTGTTTCAATAGATGCTCAACGGTACTTCAACCAATACTCAATAGTCATTTTTCAAAGCGATACGGTGGCCGTAAAACGATGGGGGCGGAAAAAAATTGGGGGGACCCTTAAGCTTCGCCTTTAAGAGTTGAACGCGATAGCGATATCCTGTCCCTAGTGCGTACTTCAATCTCTTAGTGCACACTATGTAATGCGTAGCATGCTTTAAACCACGAGCAATTATGCGCGGTAAATGAGGGAAATGTTTTCGAAGTTGCTATGCACCCACTACGTGGTATTAAGGGAATACGCGCAGTAACGTGTGTGCCTTTTCTAATGGGTACACGGCTTTGAACCACAATGTCGTTATGGTATTCACATCTTCTGACGCCCCATGGCTGTGCACGCTTGTATCACGCAATATTACTGCGATATTACATGTTGTATTGTGACGCCTGTATACAGGACGCGCGTGTTTACAAAACATGAAAGTTATTTTCACTGCAGTTCCAAGCAGAGGAAGTTATTTTATACGTAACCTCAAGCAGAAGTGTGGCTGCGTGGTAGAACACCTGTTTGCCACGCAGACGACCCGGGTTCGATCCTCATTCGGACCCAGAAATTTTTATTATTTATTTTATTTGCATCTTTCTCGATTTTTCGGTCACGGACAAGATGATGATTTTTCGCTCACAACCAACGGCGCCGCCGCCGACGCCGACACCGACGCCGACGCTGGAATTTCTGCGAAACAAGCTATTTAACGCTCTCGCGTTAAAAAAGCGCCGGTGTACTAAATATAGGTGCATGTCAACGGTCAACGAAGCCAGATGGTAAACATTATTCCTCAGGCTCCCTCCACGTCATTCCCCATCTTAATATTCTGATTATAGCCGGCGATATCTCACACTTCACCTTCCGGATAATTACAGGATTTAAAGAAGTCCATTCAATTGGCTTTGCTTTAAAGGAAAAGAGTAGTTTTGTGGATCAGTATGGGCATTACTGCAATGTTTTCTCTTTGCTTGGTGCTACCAATACCGCCTAGCTTTTGGCTACAAGTTTTCAAAATAGAACCATCAGGACGATCTTTCTAGTCGTGAATTTTGCAGTCGTTCACGCCACGTCAAGTTTACAAGCAGCGCATGAAATCACTACGTTCTGAAGCGTTGTTTTGTTGAAATCTGCTGGAGTGGACAAGGGTTGCGTGGTGGATTGCTCCTTGCGTTCTCTGCTAGCTACGTCCTGTTTCCATGTGCGCGTATGTCCTGCACGTCCTCAAAGGGAGGTTTGTTCCGTTGCGTTAGCGCAAGTTTAACTGCTTGTATACGTATGCCTAAAACAATGTAGAGAAGCATTTGACCTTGATCGGCTGCATATGCATTCTAATAAGAACAGTGTGTACAACTTGCGAGAGTGCTGTGTTGTGTCGTAGTACCCTCGGTTCGCCAGATTCATTTCAGTGTGGGTGCCTGGTTTCTGGTTCAAGCACAACGCAATGGTCACTTGGCATCGTGCCAAGCATGAGGAGTATTAAATTGTGTGTGAATGCAGCGTTTTAGCGAGTCAGTGGTAAACAAAAACGAGGCTCTAGGCAATGCGCTTTCGCGTTGCTGTTTTCAGTATAACTGCAGTACTGTAGTTTATCGGCTATGCGACGAGCTTTAGCTGTGCTTAAACGGTCATGGTCCCACTACAAAGAAATATTTCTATAAAAAAAGTCTGACACTTCGATACTTAAAGAGTCCCATAAAAAAAAGAGAAAGTAGAATGGCACGGAAGTGATAAAAGAGTGTTGCCCTGTGCAATTTTCAATTGAGGCGAAATTTATGCATGAATTTCACGACCATGCTCTTACCTTTAGGTAGGCTTTACAGAACCCAGACGTTCAGAATTAATGCAGAAGGCGTGCCTAACATTTCTGTCGTATAATTTCACACAATACATCTCATTTTGTACATTATATTGAGCGTTTCAGTGGCTTCGTTATAGATTACTGGTAGGGAGCGGCCATTATTCGTTAAAAAAAACATACTTTTCCCATAAAACAACTTGACCTGTGTTGCATGGACTGTCATACACGTAATCAATCGATGGAAGTTCTGTGCTGAAGTGTTACATTTTTATACTGTTACTGGATTAAGAACAAACGTGTACGTCTTAAACGTCTACGTAGCGCGAGAGCGCTGTCAGCCAGGTAGCTTTCGTGACAAAATTTTTCAACTGTCCTACATTTCATAGAGAACTAAAAAAAAATGCGTATGCGCATTCGTGCGAAGAACGCCATTGAACTCATCGCACAGGTATGAGAGCTTTCATTCATTTTTTTTTTTGGGGGGGGGGGGGGGGGGGGCGGCTATCTAGATGAGCCAAGAAATAAACACTTAGGTAGTTCAGTATTGCTACAGCAGTACGTATCAGGCGAAACACTAGCTAAACACCTACAAATAAAACAACAGAAAACGTCATATAATGTGAAAGTGCATAGACTGTCCCCAATGGCGAGCATCCCTTTCATTGGCTAACAGCGCTTCTCTCTCTAGTAATAGTTATGTTGGAATGGGCTTCGTGCAGCCATTCGGCAATGAGGAGCGTAGATATTACCAGTAAGTTGCCGTCAACGCGTTTTATTCGCCGTCAATCTGCCGAAACCGCTCACAACGAAGCGCCGCTGTGTACAGTCGAGCGCGATTTCAAGGTTATCGCGCGAGCGTCGACCAAGAACTACAAGAGCCACGTCCCAGAATACTCTTTCAAATAGAGGGTGGTGTCAGCAAGCTTCACTCACTGTTTTTGCTGTTCCTTAAGCTACGATCACTCCCGTCTGAGGAAGCTGTTTAAACAAAGCAGTGCCAAGCACCAGCTGTAACACATCTTTCCCAGCAATTTTGTAGTCGCCTGCGGTGATGAGAGACCACGAAGAATAGACTTGATCGCGTCAATTGAAAGCTCATAATAGAGAGAAAGGGTGTAGAGTTCATCTTAGGGGTGATTGTGGTAGCATGGAGCAGCCAACGAGGGAGAGAAGAGAAGGCGATATCTTGATTTTCACTATTCCGAAACGTGCCGCTAGGCCCCTGGGACGTTAGGCAGGTCGACGCTCGCGCGATAACCTTCATATCGCGCGCGACTGTAGATGTGTATACGCACCGCCGACCGCTTATCCACTCGGTACACAATATACCGCGACGACGGTGCAGCTATCTACATCCCGATCTCGCGACAAATAATAGAGATAGCGCGAGCGCCCGGTCGCACAGCACGCGACCGGGAGAGCGTGTTCCGAACAACGCGAGTGAGCGCAGGCAAAATAGGCCGACGGAAAAGAAGACAACATTCAAGTGACGGGACGTAACGTGGAGGGAAGCGCACCTCCTAAGACGCCGCCATACCGGAGCCCCCCCTCCGTCGTAACGAAGGGAGGTCCCAGAGTGTGCCAGAGGGAAATATGCCGCTTGCAATATCATCGATCCTAAACATGCCTGCGAAAACGTCTTCCGACTGTGTAAATCTGGGAGGCGACAAACACCTTCCAGTGCGTTTTTATTCGAAGCGCGACAAGTGTTTCTAGGGCACTTTAAGAGAATTCCTTGTTTAGAATAGAGCTTGTGAAACATCTTTGTGGTTATCTCGGCAAAGGCTCAGCGGGGCACTTCAAATAACATCTGTATACAAAACTGCGATTGCAATCTTCGGTGTACCTTGACTTTCCCTCTTGACCACACGTGTCGACGATGATAAACTACAGAGCAGAGGGAGAAATGGCCCTCATTTCCGCCAAGAAAGTTAAGTCCTTCGAAAGGGGAGTATTACAGGAAATGACTCTGTAATAATAAAAAAGGCTACAGTGAACTGATTATTTCTCCAAACTACGAAACAAGATTTTAACCTGTCCCTTGAAAAAACGAAATTTCCCACTTTGCACTTCGTCAAGTCGACGTATGCCACTTTGAATGCATTGATTTCCCGCAACCATACTATGATCATGAATGAGAAATCGAACCTTTCAGGATCGTATGCAGACGGATTACTCCATATCTTAGAATCTTGGTTTAGGCAACTTGTCGCGGCCATGACGCTGACACCTTTAGGTATTTTGATACCTTTGTACTCCATGTCGCTACCTGCGCGTCTTGTGATGAACCTGCGAGCATAAACGAAAAAAACAACATGGCTGATCCCTCTGTCAAATGAATCGGTATAACACGAAAGTGAAACGTCTATTCACATAAGTAGTTGAGCGTTTATTGTGCATTGTTTCGCCACAAGAGAGAAGGAATGAATACTGCAGCAACAAATTGTAATGTGACGTGAAGAACGGCAAGCAGCTCGAAACATGCAGCGCGTACCTCAAGCATAAAGGACGCACGAAATGAGCATACACAAGACGAGCACGGACTAACTGTCACAACTCGACATTTAAAGCGCGCTGCTCTAACACAAAGACGCACGAAACGAACGCACAAGCATACACATGACGAGCGCGAACAACTGCCGTGTGTAAGCGGCGCGCTCCATTCGTAAACGCGGCCGCTGCGGCAAACGAAGCGACCTTCGTGCACTCTTTAACCACTGTAACTTCAAAGCAAACTTGCGGTGGAAACACAAGGCCTGCGAAGCGCCCGAATGCCCCGATCAGGAAATAAGCGCGCTCGCAGCAGCGACCACGCCCCGTGGAGGAGCACGCTCTTCCCAGCGAGAGGCGCGACGACCTTCAGAGCGCGCTCCGTGACACCTTCGCGCCATCTAGCTAGTGATGACGAAAACGCGCTGAAGTCGAGGAGCTCTGAGGACCGACAATGGTGTATGGTGTGTATAAATAGCTTGCCGTTAGCAGGCTGAGGAACAGATGCTCCCGTAGCCGAGTGGTTTCGCGCCGCACGCTGCGGTGCGAGAGGTCGTAGGTTCGACGCCCGGCGACGGAACTTTTTCTTCTAATTTTTCTTTGATCTCATTATGTTAGTTTATATTTTACAACGTCATATCCGTGACGGAAATACGTCAGAGGAGC
The DNA here is from genome assembly GCA_030522465.1 of Rhipicephalus appendiculatus. NCBI lineage: Eukaryota > Metazoa > Arthropoda > Arachnida > Ixodida > Ixodidae > Rhipicephalus > Rhipicephalus appendiculatus. Next base: position 17,265 of record JALIZH010013059.1, read on the forward strand.
CGTGGTGGACCCCGGCATAAAACACTTTCGTGTTAAAAAAAACAACACAAGAGGAGTGATAACGAAAGTGAAACTTCTTGCGATTTGGTTGACAAATATCTGAATCGTTGAAGACAAATGACTTGAAAGACTTAAATGCCAATCTGCCTTTTCCGTTGGATGAGTTGAATGCACTTCGTACAAACCATGCAGCGTAACCTACCGACCCTCCGCCAGTATGACCATTCACTTGACGGTTTTTATGTGCGCTCTAGCAGGACAATTTTAAAAATGATTCTCGGTTAATTTCAAAACTACCTTGGCAAAATCGTTTCGCCTATTCCGCTGCGACACACCTGAAACAGTGCCACACTGTCACCAGGCCTCTTATGCATTCGTCTAAGACAACTCAAGACAAAAAGCCATCTGTGGTGGCTATCTGGTCATGATTACTAACATCATGCTAATTAAATAATCATAAGCTTCGATAAAAATGATCATCATGATAACATTATCATCATCACCATCTTCTTTGACAATGAAGAAGATTTTTGGTACCATTCGTGATGATGAGAGCGCCAGCGATCACTTCGCCGACTTCATGATGCATGCAAGGCTTTCGCTTTAAAAAACAAAGTTCACTTCCGTGGTTCCAAGCTTCTGCATCATCATCATCATCATCCTGACAATGCTCACTGAAGGGCAAAGGCCTCCCCCATGTACCACCAATCAACCCGCTGCTGTGCTTTCTGCTTTCCATGTTATACCCGCAAACTTAATGTCATCTGCCCACTGCCCACATAACTTTGTCTCCCCCTTGGCGCGTTTGCCTTCTCTTGAAATCCAGTCAGTTACCCTTAATGATCAGCGGTTAACCTTCCCTACGCGCTACAATAACTTGCCCACGTCCACTTCTTCGTCTTGATTTCGACTAAGATGTCCATAACACTCGTTTGTTCCCTAACCCACTCTGCTCTTTTTTTGTCTCTTAAGGTTAGACCACTCCCGATTTATTCGCAAATTAATCACTAAAGAGCACCAGAAGAACCCCTGCACAGTAAGCTGTTTGGTCACGTGAAGACTCAACAGTTGCTTGTCTCACGCACCCGTTTGTGTGATGAATTTCTATCCTTAGCTAAAAGCTCTATAGTGCGAAGGTATGGTCCAAGGTATCTCCCAAACTTTCATGTTTTTTCCGAAGAATTTAATCGTTATTCGCTGGATGTGTACTTTTCTTGTTTTGTAGCGTGCAGTAGATGGAATGGCCCACGGTTTGCGTTCGATTGTTTCCGCCGTTGACGCAGTCAATGGCGCATAATTTTGGCTATCCCTTTGGAGTGATTTAAATGGCAAGATATGAAGTGCGCAAGGACTGAAATGCTGTGCATGCAAACGTTTAGTATTACGACTTTTCTACGCCACTGCTCGGAGTCACCACGTCATGTCGCTACATATCGGTCGCGAAAGGTAATTGTGGCTCTGATGTAAGAGCTCGAGTCGAAGTTAGACTTATGTGACACGAATAGAAGATGGTCAAAAAGATCTACGTGCGATACTTCGCCCTGAACCATCGCGTTTCGATCCGTGAGCACTGTATATCATTCTGAGCTCACTACGCTGTGATTAACTTATGCCAATATTATCCGGCCGCCACGCATTCTCGAGCAAGGCTTTCCTACTCGGTACGTTGATACGGGTACGACGTTGGGATGGTGAATAATGCAGGCGTCAATACCCAAACTTTAAACTATTTTTCAGGAAAGCTAGCGCTGGTAAACTTGAACATCTAACCGCGAAATGATACCGGCAAGGAAGGTGGTCAATCGCCAAAAATTTGGCGCTTTTTTTTATATAGTCGTGTTTCATAAATAAGTCGCCGTATAATGAACCTGTTGAGATGCTGTTCTGGTGGCTGTTAAAGACTCTCCAACATTTAATTGCATGAAACGTCGACTGCACGTTCCGTAAATGCCACCCAACGGCGCTGTTCTAATAGCCTGAGTGGTACTGGATGGACGAAACTTTGTTCCTTTCCTGGAGGCAGTCGAGCGTGTCACACATGCGCGGTAATGACAAACCTCCTCGGTGGCTTTGTTTAGATGCATGTATAATATACCAAAACAGCAGCTGGCACCATTCATCACCACTAGCACAACTGAGGAGGTCGATGGCCTTAACCAAGGCATCAGAATATTGGCAACGCTTTTCATATTTTAAGTTTTAAAGTGTATACAGGGAACGCTGGGTAGAACTGCAGTAAAAATTTCACACTTTGTATTTCGATCCGAGTACTTGTATTTTGTACTCTGTGCGTTGTGACTGCTGATGTGTTCGGGAAGAAACATGTCGGCACAAAGCGTGTCCTACCTCCTGCCCCGCTCATACAGGGTATACTTTTTAGAATACAAATTTTTTAATGGAAATTGTATGGCAGTGACGCGTCTGTCACCTTCACACACGTAATCGACGTCGAGGCGGAAATACTTTGCCTCACTTAATGTTAAATAGAAACGACTACTTAAGAGAAACTCGCTTAATAACTTTTAATAGCAGAGCTGTTTTGGAGCTCGCTTTGTGCGCTGTCTTTCATGCCACGCTCGCAGCTGGGATCCAGATGGCATTACCCGTAGGTTTTCCGCTGTGTCAAGGGAGGGCGCCACTGCATCACAAAACTCAGTGCGGTCGTGGAGGGTGCGCGTTGCAGCAAGCAAATCACAGAGCGCCAGGACGTGTGAGATGAGAATGGAAGGAAAAAAAAAAAAACAGAGAGCGCGCGCTTTAGAAATGTTTTTCCCGCCATGAATTGAGTTCGTGTGGGAGGTGTCGGGGCACTCGTCGTTGCCTCCTAGGCCGCACCCGCCTCGCAAACATCCGATTCCCAACGTCTGGAACGCAACCGCTCGCTTACGTGGAAACATCGAAGCCCGCGAAGAGCTAATCCCTCGGTCCACGCTAAGCAAGCAGCAGCGCCACACCAACAAAGACAAGGTGATCTCGCGCTATGGCGATAGAAGCGAAGGGACAACGCAAGCAGTCAACAGCCAATAAGAGAGGGCACCAGCTTCGCTGTTTCCACGGCTTTCACGCAGTGGAGCGGCCTCGATCTTTAATTATTAGCTTGATAGCAGTCTTTTATGTGGAAACGCTTAAGAAATTTGATCCTACGGCATAGCAATTTTTTTTGTAATAAAAGAAAAAAACATGTAAATTCCCATATTATTTATCGAAACTGAAGTCTCTGATGGAGGAGACCGCGGAACTGAGCGCCTGGAGCGCTGAAAGTGCAGCCACAGTGTTGCGTCAGACCAAAACTTTCTGTGACGACCTTCGACAAAGGCACGCCGCAGCAAAATCTGGTCGGGAAAAACGGCGAGTCCTCTGAAATACAGAACTACACTGCTTATTGTTTGCGTCGAGTAAGAAGCGCTTATCCTTTTCTTTCATGCTGTGGGCAAGAGAACGGCAACGTACACCTTTTCTTTCACTGCGCAACGTTAGGGCCGCGAATGCGCCACCTATCCTTGCAGACAGGCGCAAGAATACTTGTCACCTACTTAGCGTTTGTGTATTTGTACTTGTGTAATTCAGACGAATTGTGGCTTTTAGAGCGCAGCTCTTAGGCGCCCCTTCCTGCGTTGGGCGTCGTCGCCGTCACCATTGCCGTCGGTGGCGTAACCGATATACGCGAAAAAATAAAATCTCCAAAAACTATCTAGGATGGAATAAAATTTCAACCCGGGTCCTCAAGTGATAGCCGAATATTCAACCACAAAGCCCCGCTGGTGCTTGAAACTTCTTTGGAAAAAAAAAAAGCCGGCAGATCCCACGCACTGTGGGAATCGACGTAATGCGAAGCAGCCAGCAAGGATTCAATCACGTTGTACATAATATGCACCTCATGATTTCCATATTAGGACCTGTCACTTATGTTCGTCATCATACAGTCACGTCACGCAATACCAAATTTGGTGTAGATCAGGCTAGGGAAACGGCCGCGAGCGTGCCATGAGCGTGGCATACAAGTCATAATGCAGATGACATGTCATGATTTCCATATTAAAACTTGTCATTCAGGTTCGTCATAGAGTCACGTCACACAATACCAAATTTGGTGTATATCAATCTAGCGAAACGGTCGCAAGCATGCCATGAGCGTGGCATGCAAGTCATGTTGCACATGACAACTCATGATTTCCATATTACCACTTCTCATTTAGGTGCATCATACAGTCACGTCACGCAATACAAAATTTGGTGTATATCAAGCTAGCGAAACGGCCGCGAGCGTGGCATGCAAGTCATGTTGCACATGTTATATCATGATTTCCATGTTACCGCTTGTAATTTATGTTCCCCATACAGTCACGTCACGCAGTACCAAGTTTGGTGTATACCAAGCTATAGCGAAACGGCCGCGAGCGTGCCATGAGCGTGGCATGCAAGTCATGTTGCACATGACATGTCACGATTTCCATATGACCACTAGGCATTTATGTTCGTCATACAGTCGCGTCACGCAATACCAAATTTGGTGTATATCAAGCTAGCGAAACGTCCGCGAACGTGCCATGAGTGTGGCATGCAAGTCATGTTGCGCATCACATGTCATGATTTCCATATTACGACTCTTTATTTATGTTCGTCATACGAAACGGCCGGCAGCGCACCATGAGCGTGGCATGTAAATCATGTTTTATATGACATGCACGTCAATTATTTCCATATCCCCACCTGCCATTTAGGTTGGTCATGCAGAAATGTCGCATCGTACCAATTTTTGGATATATCAAGTTAAGAAAACGGCCGCAGGAGCACTACGGCCATCGCGTGTAAATCATGCTTTTCATGACAAGTTATTCATGATTTTCATGATATGACCAGTCATTCATGTTCGTCATTAAGTCATGATATGCCATACCAGTTCTGGTATAAATCCCATTAACGATACGGCCAGGAGAGCACAATGTCGAAATCGGCTATATATATATATATATATATATATATATATATATATATATATAGATAGATAGATAGATAGATAGATAGATAGATAGATAGATAGATAGATAGATAGATAGATAGATAGATAGATAGATAGATAGATAGATAGATAGATGCGCTTAAAGTCGCCGAAGTTTGCTAAGAAATGCTTCGTATTTAAAAAGACCCTATACAGGCGTCATGTCGGCCAAGGGTCGCGTTAACCTATGTAATATAGTGTGGCAGAAGAGTAAAATAACAACCGGTCATCACACAATGCTAATTGCTCAACGAGCGTGTGGTTTAACGCTTCCCACGCATTGCAAATTGCTCAGCCACAATTCTTAATTGTCATCAGCCACATGCGCCATCAGCAAAGCGCGCGTAATACATACAGATGTGTAGCGGGTAAGTCGCCTAACCGCAGAAAGACGAATAATGGCGCAGTGGGTGCTGTCCTAGCATACAAAAATTATGATTTATGGCTTAGTGGATACCTCACGGAAAGCCAGAACTTCAAATATAGCTGGCCTTACCCCAACACGAAGCTGCGCTCAGAATTCACTTGAGGCAGTATTGTAATCATCGGCGAATTTTTTTCCTGCTGCGGCACGCCTTTCTTTCAACTTTGGCGCCGGAAGTTCCGGTATGACGTAACGCCGCGGCCACATTTCCTGCGCACCCGGTTCGCTCAGGTTTGATATTGCCCGGATCGGGAACATCAGATTTGGTTATTAATATCTCAAGTTACGTGGGTGTTCTCTCCTTTCTGTGCTTTTTTTTTTTTGAGGAGAGGGGGATTTCAAAAATATCGGTATGTCAGAAATTGTTACGTCCTACAACACTTTTGACGGAGGTGAAAATGCTTGTGGCCTGGGGCTGTGTTAATATGTAGGTGCACGTTTAAGAACACCAGCTGGTCAAAATTTCCGAAGCCCTTCACTACAGCGTCTCTCATAATCATATCGTGGTTTTAGTACGTCAAACCCCAGCAATTCTATTAACTTTTTCACTTGAAGAACTGATCTGAAGTTAATAATTAAAACTTCACTAACGCGCTTTTAGTAATCGAAAATTTCAATGAAAATGTAAGTGCTTCGACGTAGATTTTGCGTTTGAAGACAACAGACATGGACAACTGGCATAGCATTTGTATAAAAGAAATATATATTCTAAAAATAAAGCACCCTTAACAGAGTTAATCTGCCATGCCTTGAATAAAGCATGCATCCATACGCCGTCGTTGATCTGCGTTTCTTCATAATATATTGGATGCGATCTTACCCGACGTTTTGGTAGTACAACCGCATGGACTCATTCAGGCACATGTCGATATACTTCATCCGTCCAATCGCCTCGTAGGTGAGTTTGCCCTGCAATAACGTGGCAAAAATAAATTAAAAGTGAACATCCAGCCACACTAAACATGCCGGCTCCAGATGTATAAAAAGTAAACGTTTTGTCAACAGCATTGCCAATTTATCATGTCGTCACTTATTGGGGGGCTTTACCAAGCGCGTGTTATAAATTAATCCAGTGCTATGTTCTTGTAGATGGCCAAAAGGGACTCCGTGTAAACGGCACTAGCCTGTCACTAGGTCTATCAGCACTTCACTAATTTGAGAGCGCAGGTTCCTAGGCGCCCGTTCCGTCTGTGACCGTCACCGTGCCTCGTCCCTTGCGGTAAGGCAGTGAATGAGCGCCGCTAAAAGTGAAAAGGTGAAGAAGAACACCTGGCGTGCCACGTCGTATGGACGTCAGCCAATCGTAGTTTGCATTGCAGTCACGCAATGTGGCATTTTCGTTTCCTTCTGTGCTACCAGATGGGTAAAATTGTGCACATAAGTGATACGGACACTAGAAGGAACAATTGAACACGCAAGACCGTGCCAGAGGGCTATGGTCTCCGGGCAAATCGGCAGAACTTTCATATTCTAACCTTTTCATCAATATGCATGATACTGGTACTAACATATAGGTTCTTGCATCGCTTCCACTTTTAGCCTCTATCTGCTACTGTATATTATTAAACACAGATAAAACAACATTACACGATTACACGACAATCACTTTAATTGCAGTGTTTGTTAACTTGAAGAGCATAATACATGTGCAGAAACTCACACAATACATGACGTTGGTGTTCATGTTGTCAGGCAACCGAGAAAACGCATGTGGAGCTGCGCTCGAAATTCGCATTAGGGAGTATAGCAATGGTCGCTAATTTTTCTTCGCCATATGACTGATGGTACTGTTCCTGTTTTGACACTTGTGGCGTCATTAAATTCCGGTAATCAAATTTTTGTTAACCGTATCCTTGTTTGTCATTAATGAGGACGAGACACAAGCACCATATACTCATTCCGACGGAGTGACGGACGTGTGTCTGTGGAAGTTCAAAGTTGCTTCAAAAGACCGGCTGATAAATAATATCCAGATGATTCACATACTTCTATATAAATCACCTCGTTACTCCATAGTAGAGTTCTAAATCAAATTATTTGGCCAGCTAATTTTGATCTGAACATATCAATGAGTCGGCGATAGCACAAAATTTGACGAACCTCTTCATTTATTGCGCTTTTGATTTCTTTCCTCAGCTTTTCCTGAACGTCCTGGTGCATGGCCAAAGCGTAGAGTGCTGCGACCACAGCATGAGTTGTACCATCCAACCTGAAAATCGAAGCTGTCACAATAAGCCACAGCCTAGGAATTCTCGAAATAGAAAAACAACGAAAAAATCCGGCAGATCCCACCTACCATGGGAATCGATGTCATGCGAAGCATGCGGAGGGACGGTGACTGTGGTGTAATTTTTTTTAAATGCGAATGCATTTCATAGTCGGGCTATGTCAGGCATCCGGCGTTGGCGTTGTGCGGCGTTGGCGTTGTGCGGCGTTGTCCGCGGAGGAGGAGGAGGAGGATAGGTTGAGGAGGTGTGCGCGCCGGCAGGTGTTAGATGTGAAGCATCTTATGGCGAAGCTTAATCCGGTGGTGGTCTGCTACACAGGCAGCGTCTGCTAGCGAGTTTCTTGGTTGAAAAAACCGACTGCTCGCGCTGCACAACCGTTCACTGGCCACCCCGTATATATGGCAATGAATCTTGACCTCCAAGGTGGTGCCGGTGGGACATTTCTCCTGAGCGTTGTTGAACAATGAAAATTCGCAGCGTGCGCGTTAACTAAAAGCGGACTGCGGCGGAGCTCGGCGGAGCTATATATGAAAAAAAATTTTTTTTTAAAATAAATACAAAAATAAAAAAAATTAAGAAAACAAGAAAAAGCAAAAAAAAAAAAAAAGGCGCTGAGCCGTGCTCCCGACCGGGCTGCAGAAATTAGGCGCCTTTTCCTTCACCGAACCACAACCACCATATATAAATAGAGTGAAGCGCGCGCGGTATGCATTCGCATTTCCTCACGATTCCCTTCGGGGAGGTGGGGGGCATTTTTTGGTTGCGCGACACGTTACGAATTGACGCTAAATATACGTACAAATGTTATACGCACAGACATGTATGTTGAACAGTCACATGTTTGATAGAACCAGTTGTTTAGAGTTGCGTAACGATGCCAACAGCAACATGCGCATTACCAACATCAGAAGCGGTAAGCTAAAATGTAGCACTTGTACTGCGAGGCTGGTAGCCCTAGATAGTGATACGTGGACCAACTTCAGTGCATGGCACTTATGTACAATTGACGCTAACCCCACGTTATGCCTGTATCATTGGAGTACATATATAATGGTAATAAAATTAGACAGGCAAGAGTGCAATCCACAATTTACGTTTCACCGACATTACGCCTGCATAGGATCTTTTTCCAAAGGAGTTCGAGTTCCGAGACCTGGCGCGGCTCTGTGGTAGAAGATTTGATTTCCAGCCAGAATGCTTGGGTTCAATTCCTGCTGGGGACCCTATATATATTCTTTGCATTATCTTTCCATTCGTTGGGTCAACGCTGTCGATGTCGGTTTTGCTTATAGCTCTCGCATTTAAGTTACCAATGTCTGTTCTCGCCGTTCCTCGGGAGATATAAACTTGCTAACACCTGTGGCGCATACCCGCATACCGCGGCCCTTCCTATACTAATTTTGGTCTACCACAATTTAAGGAGACGATCCCGAGCGCATCCAGACGTAGGCGGTTAGATAGATAGATAGATAGATAGATAGATAGATAGATAGATAGATAGATAGATAGATAGATAGATAGATAGATAGATAGATAGATAGATAGATAGATAGATAGACAGACAGACAGACAGACAGACAGACAGAAACGCTCAAAGTGTCTGCAGTACGCAAAGAAATGCTTCGCATTTAAATTTGCCAGACTGCGCGGAACGCGCAGCACCATCGCAGCGAAAGCTAGAAAAGCGCTCTTCCTTGTTGTTCTTGTCCACCTTCAACTGTGGCTCACACCCACTGTGGGGGGATCGGCCAATAATTGAGTAGTTTCGTGAAGCGCTATGGAACTTTAGAATACGTGAGGTTATATAATACAATTACAAATTTTGTATGAAATTTTGGTGCTCGGCCAAATGTATAAAAAACTAAATATGCTCTTTTTTAATTAGTAATAGATAATAAAATAAATCGAAGCCCTAATAAAAACTTACATGTGTCGACACAGATGGATGTTAATATGGATTAGCCAGTTAACCGAATGGTTTCGTTGAGATAATTTCGCACAGCCACGCGTACCTTCGCATTGGAGGACCCAGGAATAGAGACTCCAAAAGACAATATGACAGGCGCAGATAAATTCATTCCAATAGCATGTAAAGGTGTTTCTAAGAGGGTCTTTCGTGCAGTAGTAAAACCGCCTGCAGGTTAAAAGGAAATGATCGATAGTTTCCATCTGCCCCACAGAATGCGCGCAATGGAGAAGGTGCCTGACCAGACCTAGGTCGGTAGAAATTTACTTTCGGCACCCTACTGCGCAGCCTCGTTATTGCCACTTCCAGTTTACTGGTTTGAGAAAATGATCTCCGCCAGGTATAATATAAGTGCCGATATTCGATGGAATTTGTCACTGCTGTGTCTGCAAAAGCCTCCGTTATGTTACGCCTGCGAAATCGCGCAGCCGTCACTTAAGCGGATGGTGAAAGGTACGGTAAAATCGGCCCAATTATCGACCACTTCGCCGAAGAATCGGCAGTTTAATTTATGAACAACCCTTTATGTTCAGGCACCTAAACTAATCGTACATTTTTCAAATGCGTGGGGACCAGTGCACGAAACGCCTTTTACACGTGGGAGTCAGCACCAGGAGACAGTGCAGCGCAGAGAGATAGAGAATCTGTGATTATAACTGGGGATGCAATTGCCGTGGTTAACTTTCATATGGCGAGCACTACTGCCAGGAATTCAGCCAGAAAAACGGGTACGAAACCGGGCAGTCGAAGGGAAAACGACCAAACCAAATTCTGCCTAAATATGCCAACACCAGATCTTTCGTGACACCGTGATGCAGCTGTAGCAATAATAACGTTTGTTCTGATGCTCTGCAGGTGTTCTTGTAATAAAGCATCTACAGTATGATGGGGAAGTAATTTTGCATTATTAGGAAAAATGTCGTCGAATTGAATATCGACAGGATACGAATTGTCACGAGTCGGTGTTATATCACAGATGCGTACATTCAGCGGGTCCAGTAAACGTTTCGCAAATACAATTTGTAGGGCGTGAAATCGCGGACATCTACCACCGAAAAATAATTCTGGAGAGCAAATAAAAGCTGTTTCTGATTGTCGTAGTGGTGACTCATAAATTCTTAAGAATACTTGTACTGTCGAAATGCGGAACCTGCATGAAAGTCAAGGAATCCTTGATTCTAGATATAAAACATTGTTAGAAACTGCTTTCGGATGGCCATGGCATAAACGCAGTGCTTCCCTTTCTAAAAGAATTACAGGCCGAATCTTGTAGGCTGGAGCACCAGAGAAAAGTACGCAACCAAGTTCCAAAATCGGACGAACGTACATGCGATATATCATTACTGGTGTGTCTCTGCTAATACCTGTGCGGTGGTTGCTGAGCCTACGCAACGTGCCAACAGCACGCACACATTTTCCAGCAATGTATTCAATGTGTTATCGCCAGCTAAGAGATCAATCATAAACTACCCCAATGTATTTAATAGACTCTACCTGTGGTATGTCCTCACAATGATAAGACAATGATATGTGCACGGGTGACGGGTGACTTTTTAACACGAAGGTGTTTTATGCAGGGGTCCACCAAGACATCACTGACGTATTTTCGTCACGGATATGACGTTACTAAAAGGTACACGAACATAATACAAAGAAAGAAACCAGAAGAAAAAGTTACGCAAATTCAGAACACCTGGGAATCGAACCCACGACCTCTCTGTCTGCGGCGATAGAAATCGGGCGCTTAACCGACTGCGCCATCGGCGCACTTGCGGAGAGTCTTTCAGAACGTGCCTTATGTATCTCACACTCCTTCGCTCTGTACCTGCGTTTTTCATTTGTAGGGGCGGTGCCGCCGCTTAAGAGCGGAGAAGAGAAGTACTGCATTATGACACCAACTAACACCGACAGAGAACGCTGCGGTAGTCTCAACGCTACGGCGCCTCACCATAGGCGCCCCGATGCCAGCATTCGAACGGACGCTGGCGTCAGAGCTACAGTCAGAGCGTCCTACCAACACCGCCTCGGTGGCGTTGGCCCTAATTGATACACAGTGTAGCGTGGCCTCCGCAATCAGCTCCGACAAAGTTTCTGGAGCTAATTTCGGACGCCACAAACGGAGGCTGTAATTTTGACGGGCTCTACGCGCTGATTTGACTCATGAACGACGCAGTTATGTGCTTTGTCTTTCGCGTTGTATTGGTGTGAGTACGTGCTTCGTCTTTTGCTTTGTGCTAGTGTGTACAGCGTAGTGCAGCTTCCGTACGCAGCAATGGTGTATATCCGCCGTCTACTGATACGAGTGCGATGTCACCGACTACGAGAACTGCTGCATTAAGCGCCGCCGAAAGACAACGGCGTCGACGGGCGAATGTCGCGCAAGTGAGTTAGGTGCAGCGATGGACACACCAGGGGGGGAGCGGGAAGCCTTCGCACGTTCACGGCACAACCTGAGAACTTTGTCTTGCGCGTTTGTGAATTTGAGCGCATCGCGACCCAACTGGCTGCCTAGAGACACCGATGCAGGACCGAAATGATCGTATCTTCGCCAAAGCGACCTACGAGCAGGACGCTGCTCGCCAACATGACGCCGCATGCCAAGCACATCCACAGGACGGTCGCCGACCCGCAAATCACGCACCATTCGTGTTAGCGGACCGTCAATTCACAAAACGATTTAGTGAAAACCCGTTCGGTTTTCCTTGCACGGTTTGAGAACGCCTTTGGTTCATGTGCGATTTGCGCGATGCTCCGGTGCGGGCAATGCAGTGTCTCCGGAAAGTGTATCCCGGTCGCGAGTCCTTGGTTGTCGTGATGGAGAAGATGTGCCACCAGGTGTGAACATGGGTGCGTCAACATCTGAGGGTGCAGTAGCCACTAAACGCCAATACACATTATATATCAATGTGCAATAAACATTGCACTACTTCTTTGAAGACACGTTTCACTTTCGTGTGTTTACCGATTCCTATATCAGAGGGATCAACCATTTTTTTAACACTCTTTGGGGCAATTTCTACAGTTACACTGGCATGGCATCCACTACGCCATAAATCATCATAATTTTTGCGAAGTAGGGAAGCACCCGCTACGCACCTTTATGGCATTATGGGAATTTTTCAGTGGCTGATGACCATGAACAATTATAGCTGAGCATATTCTAATCAGTTGGAAGCACTCAACGACACCTACTCGTTACGCAATTTGCATTCTGTGATGTCTGGTTGTTATTTTACTCTTCTAAAACGCTGTATTGCACATGCAAATGCGATTCCTTCCTCTACATGAAGCCTGCATAGGTCCTGTTTGCAGTCGACCTCCAAGCACCGGTGTGGTTCTGCGGTAGCAAACTGGGCTGCCATGCAGAGAGCTACTGTTCGAATCCTATTCTCTATGAGGTATTTTTTATTTATTTTTGTTTTTTTTTCTTATTTCTTGCGATAGCTGTTGCGGGCACCTGCGGTGGCGGCGGCGGACAACTACGGCGCCGAAAATGGCCGTTTTTGTGACCTCATAACCGCTTTCGCTGTAAAAAAAGCAGTTGTGAGTACAGTAAATTGATTAACTGTGGGGAAACACTGATACTCATTTATATCAAGTGTGGCAGCGAGCAATTTTCAGCCGCGTTATAGAATAGGGAAAACTAACGGTACCCCTTATGCATTCACCCAAAGCGAGTCGAAAGCAAAAGCCATAAAATTTGGTTATTTTAACGTGGATCGTATATAACACGACCCCGCAAAGATTGAAGTTAACGCGGAACTCCAGTGCCTCGAATCACGAAGCGCGCGGGCCGTCGGGCGACTTTTTGCATAATTTCGAGTAGATGCTGGGTTTTCGTTCAAGTTCACGTTCGCATGAGCCATATAGCGCATTCCGCCTAACAACCAACTAAAGATTCGGTAGCCCAACTGGCAATGCTTTTGCATTTCTGCGGCGTTTCATGTATGACACAGGAGGAAAGAAGGCTCTCAAGCCCTAAGACGTTATCGAGACGTGTCGCTTGCTTTATCAAATATTTACCGTTTAGTTACCTAAGCCCCAACGTTGAATGCTAGAATCTCTGCTCCTGAGTGCTTGAAAGAAAACGTGCCACTAGTATGTGTTATAGACGAACCGTCAACAAAGTCGGCCACCGGGGATACTCAGTAATTGAGATTGAGTTTTTCAAGATGGCAGAAGTTGCATGCATTGTACCAGTCGTCAAGTTATTTCTCTTGGTCGAAGAGTGGCGTAAGGCTACTCTTCATTGGCAGTGCAGTCACGTAACTAGACCACTGTTGCACAACGACCAGGCCCGTTTTTTGCAAATCATGGCTCAGAAGCCACTTCGGTGAGGTGGGCGAGGGGCGTAAAATCTCGTTAATGCGAACTGCCACCCACAATATTCGGGAGCAGCTGCGGGAAAACCGAAGTTCCATGCATAGACCCAGCTGTGCGCAAGAAACAGGACAGGGATTTATATATGGACAAGGGCTGAGGCCAGCACGTAAGTATTGAAATATTGGCAGGAGGCAGGAACGGGAGGCTTAGAGGGACACTTGGTTTGGGAGTCAGATTGGCGCAATATTAGTATTTCAGTAGAGTGGCTCATCTTGAGTGATGCAATAGTACACGGAGTTAGTCCGCAGAAAACTAATTGCCAATGACGGGTTATGGAGCGAGCGCAGCGATCTTACTTACCCATAGACACATTTACCGGGGCAGCGCAACAAGGAAAAGGGGGCAAGAGCCATGGCAGCCAAAAAAAGAAAAAGAAAACAGAGCACTAGTGTCTTTGCTTTTATGGCCCTTACAGCATTTCCCTTATAGCGGTGTGTCACTATAACAATGCTGAAGAAACTTGTCCGGTCCTAAACCCAAATTGCCCTCATAGATGCTGTCAGCGCAGTGACACGATTAAATCATATAATGCCAAAAGTAACGACGACTACGAGAACTGGGGCATGCGCTGCAGAAACAACTTCCTGAGAAGGGTGCCGTGTGCACTGAAGCCGCGCTTGCTCAAAAGCCACCGCATGCTGATGAGCACTTTTGAAGGCATGTGTTGGCGATCTGCTCGCCGGAAGAGCTGCTGGAGCTAAGCATGCTTGGTTTGTATAGCGAGTTCAAAAATCTTTTTCGTGAGGCGTCGATTGCTCGGCAATACAACTTTGGAACTGCTGAGTTGGAGGTAATCACGCATATGTGAGTGGGTGCTAGTACAATGAGAACCGAGGAACTTCATTTAAAAGACCGGAACGTCTAAATTATCCTTTCTTTGTAACGTATAATTGACATCAGTGTTGTGGTTGTGCATACGCGAAGACCCACCAGTTTCTATTCGCTTGGCCGTGCTCTACCTGCTAATTATGAACGTTTCCTCATCGGAGAGCTCTAAGTTCAAACCAAGCCAAATTTGCGTTCAATGTTTCCGACTAGTGCTTCTACGCTTCCAAATCTGATGCTTTCAATCACCGAAAAAAAAATACGTTTGCGTTCACTCGGTTTAGTTCCAGATGCTGCTGTTCGGGTAAAGTGCCGTACCTTAACCAGAAAAAAAGATTTGTTGTCTTTGTCAGAGCACCGTGATGTAATCAGGTATATGTAATCGACAAGGCGCAGCCGCTGTAGCAACGTACATGACGTGATGGTAATATTTAATGGACGTAGTTTATAGATTGAACGAAAAATAGTAGTCTTTGACGGCAAATTACGTTACTTTAGGGGAGCAGTATAAATGCTATCATAAACGTTTCAGAACTTGTCCATATTAATGTGATGCTTTGGGAATACAGAAGTTAATGTCAAAACCTTGCGAATATCTAAAACCCGTTTATCTTGTGTACTGTAGGGCAGGCTTAAAAAAGGTTAATTGCCACAGCGTGCGTTCAAGGTTTTCTTTTGTTCGTGGCTTGAAACCAACAGACAGGCACAGAACTTTAATAAAGTCCTGAGGAACACTACCGCTCAAGGCGGTAGAGCAGCGGGCCACTCCCACGTCAGGACGAGTAGGCCGAGTCTCACCGCCGCATCGTGGGCAATCTGGACGGCCTCACTTACTTAACGTCTCGCAGGCTGGTTTAACTGCAGAGCTCGTGGCATCACATTGATAGGCATGGTCTGCATTGATACAGACGAGGCCATGCATATTTTATGCCTGGTCGTCAGACGAGGCCATGCATATTTTCTTCCTTGCAAAATGTCTTCTTGCCTTTTTATTTGCTTTCTGTCTTTCTTTCTTTTTTTCTTCTTTTCTTTCTCCCTCTTTCTCCTGTTCTCACTTTCCTTCAGTCCATATTTTTCTTTCTTTCCATTGTTTCCCTCTTTTTTTCTGCTTTGTGTATTTCTCCTTCTTTTTTTTTCTTTATCGCTTTCTCCGTTTAGTTCTTGCTTTTTCTTCCCGCGGCATATTCACTTTTGCTTGCGGACTTTCTTATTTTTAGGGGGGCCTACGGTGAACAATGGAGCTTTTGCTATTTGTGTGGCACATGACCGCATGGAACTGCGAACACTCCCTTGAGAGTAACGTCGACTTAAGGAGCCCCGCTGTTAAAAAAGACATCTGGAGAAGAGTACGCATTACTTATTGTCTTCGCACGAAGCGCTCGTGCATTCTCAGTTACTTTGGTGAAGTGTTAGCAGGCAACGCATACTCACCCGGCAAAGACGTAGACACAAGCGTTGTACAGCACCTCGGCGCGCGTAAATATGCCACCGGCTGATTTTGCTGAAATTACATAAGTGTGTGCGCACCAGACCTTGATTAAACAATTGTTCTGGAGCCAAATGTTACTAGATGCCAGTTGCATGACACATGTACAATTAAGTTTTCTGCTGCATGTTATAAACTATAGCTATTATCAATTCACACATTGCAAGATTGTACATAGGCATTGTTACCACAGAAGACAAAAAGTTTTGATCACACTCTTTTAAGCGGCTACTTCGTCAGAATGTCCATATATTTTCCGAAAATTGAAGTTACTGAATAAAGCTCAAAAACCTGTCTAATTGTAAGAACATTTCCCGGGCAAAAACGATAAATTTTACCGCTCGTATCGAAGAGTTCGTGCGATCAGTGCCCTTCACGAGTTTAGTTAACGAAACAAAATGAAACAACTTTTTTTTCCTGCTGCTTGAGCCTAAACTTAAGATCGCTTTTACCGTCTGTATAACTGATTCACTGATATACATGAACTCTTTATTGTACTTTAAGTTATACGCAAAAAAAAGAGCGCAGGCTCATGTAAATGCATAGCTATGAATATGTAGCAGTTATTTATGCATGGTGATAATATCTTGTTGACGATAGCGCATAGATTCAGAATTACACTTGAAATATGTGTACCTTTAGAGTTCCCACCGACTTCATTGTTGAGAAGGTGCTGAAGAACATCGTTTATGTTACCCTAGAAAAAAGTTTGCATAATAGAGAAAGATCTACATACGAGGGTGTATTGAAATGCGATCATGAATGCGTAAAAGAATGACCGGACACTTTCACATAAATGTAAATATTAATGATGGGCATATATGCAGATAATTATTTAGTACACAGCTTAATAGTCCCATGTTGCTAACGCATGTCTTACTACTCACTTTGAATAAAAAATAAAGAGAGAAATATATTATAATTGGTGCTGATAGTGGTACATAGGGATGAACTTCAGTGAAACGACTGCACTGCCACTATCTATATAAGACATATTCCGTATTCAATTTTACGAACACATCTAAAATCATAGCAGAGTTCACCATCATAAATATTTGGAGCTTTTAGTTTTGTACTATATATCTTGGCCTTTACTTGTAGTTGTTGCACGCTATAAAAACTCCAGAAGCTTTAATATTTATGTCACGCGCTGCGTTCAGCCTCAATACACTATTTAAAAATAGATGCGTCCTTCATTTATTGTAGGCCGCTAAGACAATGAATGCTCCTAAAAATGAGCTTACAAATTAGGATCAGTAAAAAGAAACAGATTTGTTTCATTCATTTTGCCGCCGTTATTATATATTTATCGCCCTCTTCTTTCTTTTGAATATAAACTCATTGAGCGAACGTCGTCACGTCACACGTCTGAAATTTTTGCCTGATGTTCTAATTCCATACGATGGTCTTCACTGGAACTTATTAATTTGCTTTTCGCGCAAACTATGTTATAGATAGTTTAGCCATCTCATTCAATGCACAATGGTTTGGCTGGATACGTTCGTGAACACGCTCGCCCTAAATGTTATCAAACATCCACTTAAGTACTATTGTTACTATTGTTAAAAGCCTATTATATACGTGCGGTTGTATTGCTAAACTGTAGCAGTCAGTAAAATAACAAACCTTTTGTGCATTCATAGGACGTGAATGTAGAATAAGCAGATATTCCATTCAATAGATATCGATATATCCTTGCTTTAAAAGTGCTCTGACGCGAGCCAATTTTTTTTCGAAGCTTGAAGCAAACAGAGACGCAATAAAACAAGAGCTAAAAGTTAAAAAGAAATCAAGTGCTTACAGGACTCGCTGCGCGTCGTCTTTCCACAACTGGTACAACGAGGGCCTGAATTAGCACGATAAAAACATCCGTGAAAAATGAAGTCGCACGTACTAACCACCGCCAGAGCAGGTCAAGCTCAGGCAAACAATCTGGAAAGTGTGAGCAGTAGTTAAATGTTGATCTTCAGATGACTACCAAGAGCAGGTTTATTCTCTCACACACGTTGCGCATTACACGCAAGATAGCACAGACGCGTACTCAAAGAGGCCCCGCAACAATTTTTCAAGTAGCCATGGAATGGCTTCAATAAAGGTGCTTACTGCCTTACGAATCGACCTCAGCAAAAATTTTTTGAATCCATCCAGTATGACCGAAGGTACAAAGATTTGTCACACGCTGTAATTGCTTTCTCTCTTCTCTCGTCCCGACGAAAGCGCTGGAAGCTAAGCAGGGAGTGATGGCGCAGGAGAAGAATGTACGTTACACGCGCCTCGTGACCTTGAGCACTTTTTCTTTCATTTTTTTTTCTTCGAAGGTGTGGCGTTTCAGTGCAATCACGCGGACACGTGGCGGCCACTCGCGGCGACCGCTGTAACTCCCGAGCGCGCCGTGCTCAAAGCGGCCAATGGCGTGAAACTTGAGTCTATGACGCAATAATTTTCGAGCATGTAGCATCATTTCTCCAGAGAAGAGAAAGCAATTTTTAGCTGACTTTGAGAATTTATGGTAAATTCCAGGCCGCATGCAGCGCTATAATATTTTGCTGGCGTGTTCTTGGGAGCCTCGACTACCGATCGCAGCATTTTCTGATCATGCTCAAAAAGTGTTCCAGGGTGCTTTTAAGGCGCGTTGAGGCGCATTATTGAATGCATCTGGTGACATGTGTGTACAATCGAGCGCGATTTGAAGGTTATCGCGCGAGCGTCGACCGGCCTAGCATCCAAGGGGCCAAGGCGGCACGTTCCCGGAACAGCGCAAATCAAGAGCATGCATTCGTCTCTCCCTCGTTGGCTGTTCCATGCTAAAACAATCGCCGCTACAATTAACAATGCACCCTGTTTCTCTAGTTTAGCTTTCCACTCGTAGCTACCAGCCATATTGATTCTTATATCCGCGAACAATAACAAAAATGATGGGAAAGTTATCGTGCTTGGCACTGCGTCATTTGAACAATTTGCCAGGTTGCACAAAATATGTCGAAAAGTCATTAAAAAAAACTTCCCCATCTCCCGCTAAAGGGAACCATGTGTGGATGCGAAGCAGCGGGGAGATGGTTAGCTTGAGCGGGAGAAACGTCGCCGCTCTCGTTTCGCGGCAGTACCCGTGCGCTCATCGCAGCGCTGCACAGGAGAGAGAATGAGGCGCGCTCCGTCATTTTTATACCGCGGAACTACCGTGGTGCCCCCCAGCGGTGTATGCAGCTGTCAGACCACCTGTCGCGCGCCGCTCCGGAGAGGATTCCTAGAGGAGAGACAGAGAGGGAAGCATCCGCCGTCGGGGTGTGGGACGAGGTGGCCGCTCCGTAGAGTAGAGGATTCCAGAGGAGAGAAAGGGGGTGAGCTTAGGAGAGGGAGGGGACGCGCATGCGCTGTGGGGGGTGTCGGACGCGGGACGCGGGCGCCGCTCCGTAGAGTATTCCTACAGAGAATGAGGCGCGTGCGCACCATCATTTTCATACCGCGGAACTACCGTGGCGCCCCCCAGCGGAGTATGCAGCTGTCACACCACCTGTCGTGCGCGCCGCTCCGTAGAGGATTCCTAGAGGAAAGGACGGGGGGGGACCGTAGGACAGGAGAGAGAGGGGGGAGGGAACGTGCATGCGCTGGGGGGGGTGTGGGACGCGAGAGCCGCTCCGTAGAGTAGAGGATTGCTAGAGGAGAGAGGGGGGAGAGGACGCGCATGCGCTGTGGGGATGTGGGACGCCGGAGCAGCTCCGTAGAGTAGAGGATTCCTAGAGGAGAGAGGGGGGAGAGGACGCGCATGTGCTGTGGAGATGTGGGACGCGGGCGCCGCTCCGTAGAGTAGATGACTTCCTAGAGTAGAGGAATGGGGTGAACGTACGAGAGAGGGGGGAGAGGACGCGCATGCGCTGTGGTGGTGTGGGTTGCGGGAAGGATGGACGGACTAAGCCCCCTCCAAACACATGCAAGCAAGATTAAGGAATGGGGTCAACCTGGGCGACAGACACCACCTGCCTAGCCATTGCTAAGCAGCCTCTCTGTGCTCTCGGCCATGACTCAAGGAATGCGGTCAACCTGGGCGACAGACACCACCTGCCTAGCCATTGCTAAGCAGCCTCTCTGTGCGCTCGGCCATGACTCTGATGACTGTGGTAGGGTTGACGGCCTTCATATTACTACAGTGTTCTGGTTCGCATAATGGGTGCTTCCCTACTTCATGTAAGTGGGCGGACGCGGGACGCGGGACGGACATAGCCCCTGAGCATAAGATGCTTCGCATCTAAAAATCACCGCCCAAGCACTCCCTACAAATGGTTAACCAGTGAAGCTGAAATGTGCGGCCCCGGTGTTTAGCAGTGGGTTCAACCCGACGCTGCACTGAAGCCTTCCACAATAATGGTTGCCGGGTTGTGGTCGAACCACAGGCGGTCGCAGACGTCGCAGCCGAAGCCAAAGTGCCGCTGGAGAAACTCTCGCCGAAAGCGGGCGTTCGCCTCAGCGAACGCGCTCCCGCAATCATCACGTCGACGCTGTTCTGCCCGGAACGACGTTTCTTCGGTGCGCCGTTGCTGCAAGCGTTTGACATCGCGAGCTAACTCGGCGGCGTGGTTTGCAGGATCCGCCCGCCACCGGCGCTTGCATTCCCGTTCGCGATTTAGCGCGGCTTGGAAGGCTGCCGGATCGGTGGTACGCAGTTGCTGCCGGCACTCGGCCTCGCGGGGCTGTTCTTGTGCCCGGACTGCAGCACCGGCCCGGCGAATGCGAGCTCTCTCATGTTTCCACTGTCGGCGTTCTTCTAAAGTTGTCCGCTGTTCGGGAGTTTGTAGGATCCGTGGTTTATCCATGTGGAAACTATCAGTCGAAACTGATGCGCGCGTGCTCGGCGCCACGGCTGCGACGGAATGGACGACGTCACTCACGGCCCAGCCAATGGCGCGCGAGCTTGAGTACGACGCTCAGAACGACGTAACTGATAGCACAGCCAATGGAGACCGCTCGTGACGCAGATGCCAAGCGGTTTTTGGTTTATCCTAGCCATATACAGCTTTCGCTGTAAAAATGAAAATGCCCTTTTCTCAGAGAGGAGTGATCGCAGCCTAAGGAATAGCAAAGCGAGTGAGTGAAACCTGCCTGATACCTCCCGCTGTTCACTTCAAGATTACTTAGGATACTTTGAAGTAAACTACGTTACAGACGGCGGATGCGCTTCAGTGTGCTTTGTGCTCCTGGGCGTCGTCGGCAGATCTCATTACCTTTCGAGAATATTACACGTTGCCATATCCCGCGCTCTACGCTCGCACGATACTGTTAAAATATCGCAAGAGTGTACATGAACAAAACGACACATCGAAAACTGTTCTTCTTGCATGTTCATTGTGGCAAATGAAATCACTCCCAAAAACGAATATTCTTAATAGAAGTAGCTATGTTATCTTTCTGTTTTCCAAAGACTTTTGCGGTAACCGAACGGCGACTGTACACTGTTGAGTGTTTTAGAATGACGTGGTTCCGAGGACATATCTAGGCAACATTAACACCTCCCAAGCAATACGCAGCAATGCCAATGCATGACTGTTGTCAGCACAGCATGACGTCAAGTGGGTTAGTAACAGGCTTTGATTGGGATGGTCCCCCCTAATAGCTTCAGATTTAGAAGCACGGAAATTCGGGCGAGTTTGTACTGATCCATGACGGTATTCTGGAGCGCGAAAATAGACACGATACACGAGAAAGACTGAACAGGACGAGCGTCCTGTTCAGTCTTTCTCGTGTATCGTGTCTATTTTCGCGCTCCAGAATACCGTCATAGCTTCAGATGTTTATATGGTTCTTGTAAATAGATTGTATGTCGCATTGGAACCAGCGTTTTAATTAGTTTTGTGTAACGTAAGGAGTGATAGCTCAAGGAACAATCGCACTATCCTACTTGGTTTTCACGCTCATGCTACGTTAAACCCTACGAACTAAGATTTTTTCGAATTCCCAAATCATTCAATTAGGCAAGGTCGGTTTAAGACGCATCACTGCCCCAAAGAGATACCGGAAATTGCAACGTACACTGAACA
>JALIZH010013060.1:0-28538 GCA_030522465.1 Rhipicephalus appendiculatus
CAACGTACACTGAACAGCCGCTTTTTTAAATCAAGGTAAATTGCAGACATGTTTGAGCAGGTGCTTTGCCACTAGAGTTGTAATGGCGTGACGTTCAGCAGTTCTTCGCCGCCTCTGCCATATGTGTGTAAAGTAGGGTTCAGCTTGACAAGCGAGCAAGGCTGAGAATTTCAGAAGCTACAATCCGGGGCAGGGCAGTTTTAGGTAATATTTTCGAAATTAGAATTGAGCAATGCAAAATAACACGAGTTGATGTGCTCCTGGAATATCATGACATATGGTAGCGGTTCACTTCTCGGCCAAGCTAGCAAGCTTTAGATTGTGCGAAATGCACGTACCGCTTTACTTTTAGTTCCAGGTGAACATTAAAGAGCACCAGTTGATGTAAATTTACCCCGACTCCCCCTCTGCGGAATCTTTCGTAATCGCATCGCGGTTTGGAAAGTGAAGGTCCTAAAATAAATAAATAAATAAATAAATAAATAAATAAATAAAGATAGATAAAAACTCACAGTTTCACCGCAAAGTGAAGCAATGAATGCGATAGCAACAAATTGTAATGTTATACGAAGTAAGGCTAGCAGCTAGCTCTTTTGGATCCGATCTCACGCAACTCTAGAAAACGCTTGTTTAACAGAATACATTCTCTTCGCGTTGAGAGCGCAGCACGTAGAAGGGTACACCGGCCGCCCGCTGTCGGCTGCCGAGATGGGGAGATAACGCGCGCGCCCGCCACGACCGCGGTCGTAAAATCGAAGGTCGCTCGAAGGACCTCCCCTCCCCCCCCCTCTCGCGTCTTTTCGCGCTCGCGAACGACGGGCGGGGCCGGTTGAACAGTTGGGGGATCTTATTGCATGCGCCTCGGAGCGACGGAGATGCCGGCTCGTTTGATCGCCGCTTCAGCCGCGTTCACCGCTCCCGCTCGCCCGCTATTACCCGCTGGTAGAACGTACGATGCGCAGGCGGTTCTTATCAATTTGGACTTCATACGCGACATGATGGTGACGGCAACGGCGACGGCAAAAACACGTCGAGACTATCCATATAATTGTTATCGCAATAAAAAAGCCGGCAGATCCCACGCACTGTGGGAATCGATCTAATACGAAGCAGCCAGGAAGGATCAGATCATGCTTTACATAATTTGCATGTCATGTTTTACATGTTAGGACCTATCATTTATGTTCGTCATACAGTCACGTCGCGCAATACCAATTTTGGTGTACATCCAGCTAGCGAAATGGACGCAAGCGAACCATGACCGTGGCATGTAAATGGCTTTGTAGATGACATGCATGCCAAGATTTTCATGTTACCACCTGCCACTTATGTTCATTATACAGTCATGTCACTCAATACCAAATATAGTGTATATCAAGCTAACGAAACGGCTGCGAGCGCGCCATGAGCGTGGAATGCAAGTCATGTCGATCATGCCATGTCATTATTTGCAAATTACCACCTGTCATTTATGTTCGTAATGGTCATGTCACTCAATACCAAGTTTGGTGTATATCAAGCTAACGAAACGGCCGCGAGCGCTCCATGAGCGTGGCATGCAAGTCATGTCGCACATGACAAGTCATGATTTTAAATGCGAAGCATTTCTTTGCGTACTGCAGGCACTTTTAGCGTTCCTATCCGCGTATCTATCTATCTATCTAGCCGCCTACGTCTGGGTGATCTCGTGATTGCCCCTTTAACTTGGGGTAGACCAAAATTAGTATGTGAGATTAAGATGGTTTGACGAATATGAGTCGCTGGTCGTGACATGAATAATGACAATCCCGTCGCGTACGTCGTCAAACTCTTTCGGGCGAACCCTGTGGCACATACCACGGGGCGGGTATGTGCCACAGGTATACGGGTATGTGCCACAGGTGATTGACAGTTTAGACTACCCTGGAACGGCGAGACAAACATTGGAAGCTGACGTCATCAGCAGCGTTGAGCGGACGAATGCGAATAATAAATGTCAGGGTCCCAACAGGAATCGAACCCAAGCATTCTGCGTGGCAATCAAGCATTCTACCACAGAGCCACGCCAGGTTTCGGAACTGCTTTTCGAATAGACCCTAATGTTCGTGAAACGTCAATTGTTGTTGCAGTGCTGGCTATCCAATTTTATAATCATTACGTATGTACTCCGATGTTACAGCCGTCACGCCGGGTTAACATCAATTATAGTAAAGCGCCATCCACTGAAGTTGATATATGTTGCAGTGTCCAGGGCTACCATCCTGGCGAGCACAAGCGCTACATATCAGTTTACCGCTTCTGGTGTTGCTACTGCCCATGTTGCTGTTGGCATCGTTACGCAACTGTAAACAACTTGTTATGCAAAACATATGCGACTGTGGAACATATGTCTGTGCGTACAACATTTGTACATATCTTTAGCGTAATTTCGTAACGTTTCGCTCAATAAAACATTACAACATAGTCACCTTCCTTCCGCATGCTTCGCATAACATCGATTCCCAAAGGTACGTGGAATCTGCCGAATTTTTATATTACCACTAGTCATTTATGTTCGTCATACAGTCACGTCACTCAATACCAAATTTGGTGTATCTCAAGCTAACGAAACGGCCGTGAGCACGCCATGAGCGTGGCATGCAAATGATGTCGCACATGACAAGTCATGATTTCCATATTACCACTTGTCATTTATGTTCGTCATACAGTCACGTCACTCAATACCAAGTTTGGTGTATATCAAGCTAACGAAACGGCCGCGAGCGCGCCATGAGCGTGGCATGCAAATCATGTTGTTCATGACATGCAGATCATTATTTGCATATTACCACCTGTCATTTATGTTCGTCATACAGTCATGTCACTCAATCCCAAATTTGGTGTATATCAAGCTAACGAAACGGCCGCGAGCGCGCCATGAGCGTGTCATGTAAATCATACTTTTTATGACAAGTTATTCATGATTTTCATGATATGACCAGCCTTTTATGTTCGCCATACGGTCATATTATGCCATACCAAATTTGGTATAAATCCCATTAACCGTACGGCCAGGAGAGCACAAAGTCGTAGGCGGCTAGATAGATAGATAGATAGCTAGATACGCTCAAACTCGCCGAAGTTCGCTAAAAAATGCTTCGCATTTAATAATAAGTGAAGCTATTGGAAATTCAGCATGCTTCAGTTGTGCAAAATGCTTGACACGAATGCAGACATTCTTCTTCACCATATACTGAAAACAAAAGCAATTGTTTGTCGGGTAATTTTTCTTTCGATCGACAATAACAAAATACAACTTATTTCTAAGGCAGTTGGTACATGCTGCCGCGAAGCCCTAACCTTCTGCCTGTTCCTCCTTCGGTTGTGGCATGCATGGTCCATGCAGACGGACACCAACAGGCTTCCTCAGGCCGAACTGTTTACACTGTTCCGGTTTGCTAAAGCGAATGCCTGTTTTACGGTAGGCAAAGGTTGTGAACTTTACAACATCGAATTTATTGCACTTGTTAGTTTCCTCGATTTAACGCGACTCACGCAGGATGTTACTTAAAAAGTGGTACTGGCTGGGTTAACGAGAGCTTAATGATAATATACATGCATGAACTGCTGAACGACGTACTACAAGTCACCATTGAACTTATTTCTCTGCTTCCCGCCAAATTTTAGAGAATGGAACATTTTCCCAAGTGAGACGCCTTGTTGTAAGGGAACAAAGTACACTGTTCTGAAGTTTTGCTAAGCATTTCTTACAATCTGGAAAACTGAAGACATGGTTTTAGAACATAGCCTTCTATTGTATTATAATATGCGACCTTTGAATGGGGAGACGTAAAATGTCGTTACTTGTGTTCTTGCATTCATGAAAGTATGTTCAGTACGCGTTTGTACGCGGTCATTCTAAGGTAGTAGAGAGCATTTTGTATGTCACCTGTGTGATAAAAAGACTGGCAGTGCATGAGGATATCATTCCTCCATAGGAGCATGCCTGCTTTAATGCGCATGGTTGCACAGCGTTTGCACGCTTGGCCATACGACCGCATAACTTGCGTTTCCAGAATCAACCGGCTAATATCGGGACGTCAAGCTGAGCATGATTTAAATATTAATCTGTTTTTATTGTCACAGGCGTCCGAAACAAACCAACTGCCAATATATGTTTTCAAAATATCCCCTGTTCTTATCTTCAGCACTTATAGCTGGTAAAAATCTGCAAAATCGGTGTTCTCAAAGCACCTAATCCGACAAATTTCATAGGTACACGTCTACGGAGTGATAACTCTGCACTTTGTAATGTATATTAATCGGACTGCGGTGGATCTGGTTTGAAATATTAAAGAAAATCTGCGTGTACCGTAAAGTCAATAACTGCCTATTATTTCTTTAGAGTGCATCTATTGTGGTAACCCACTTATAAGCGATGAAATACGGTTTTTAAATGCGAAGAATTTCTTAGCGATTTACGAATTTGGTTCTCAAGACCGTATCGTTGATGGGATTTATACCAAAATTGGTAGGAGATAACATGACTCTATGGCGAACATGAATGACTGGTCATATCGTGAAAATCATGACTAACTTGTGGTGAATGGTATGGTTTACACGCCGTGACCGTGGCGCTCATGCGGCAGTTTTCCTTAAATTGATATGTCCGAAAATTCGTATGATGAGACATTTCTGCATGACCAACATAAATGACAGGTGGTGAGATGAAAATCATGATGTACCTGTGATGTACAACATGATTTATATGTCACGTTCATGCTGCGCTGACGGCCGTTTCGCTAGCTTGACATACACCAAATTTGGTATTGCGTAACGCGACTGTATGACGAACATAAATGACAAGTGGTTATATGGAAATCATGACATGTCATTTGCAACATGACTTGCATGCCACGCTCATGGCACGCTCGTGGCCGTTTCGCTAGCTTGATATACACCAAATTTGGTATTGAGTAACGTGACTGTATGACGAACATATATGACAAATGATAATATGGAAATCATGCCATGTCATGTGCAACATGACTTGCATGCCATGCTCATGGCGCGCTCGCGGCCGTTTCGTTACCTTGATATACATGAAGTTTGGTATTGAGTGACATGACTGTATGACGAATATAAAGACCACTGGTAATATGGAAATCATGACATGCATGTTATGTATAGCTTTAATTGCTCTTTGCTGGCTGCTTCGCATTACATCGATTCCCGCAATGCGTGGGATCTGCCGGTTTTTATTTGTGTAACTTACTTCTCTACCTGAGCGGCTGAAATCATTCATTTACGTAATATGTGAAGCCAACCAATACCCTACGTACTGGCGGGACATGCTGCGCATAGACAGCAGCTCCGCCCAACAACTACTGAACAACTTCATAGCTTGAGTAAGCATGGCATGTAACTCCTTTGTGTAGCCCTTCTTAATTTCTATGGTGTCGCCATGAAATGGTTGATGATTTGCGATATATCATGAGGCGATCCACGAACGCCAGAAAAGCTAACTGAGAGGCGCTGTTGAGCGAGCATGCCCCTGATGCGCTGACCCAGTTGCCAAGTTCACTTGTGTCCTCTTGAGCGTCGGATATATCTGAAGTGTGCGCGACAAGTACATACACTTATAAGGGATCGAAAATGCTTATTCTCCTGCATACAATGATAGATGTATTTCAACCATATGCCACGCAATTTCATGATGCGCAAATGATCTTTTTGATATTTTCGAGTTTCGAGGCGCAGCAAAGGTATGCTGCAATTAAGTTGCCAATATAACCTACGCTTATGACGAAAATGAGTAGTCTACTCCGCTGTATCCTGTGTCATTGTGTCACCCAAGGTGCGCGGAAATTTTTTTTTCCTAGGAATTGATCCACTCACAAGAAGGGTAAAACCAACTAAATACTGCATGGTTCATAGAGGTGAAATACATAAACACAGCATATTTGTAGATGAGGCGCACTGCTTATTATACGAATGAAAACCTGCGTGTCCACTCGTCTACGAAGGCAACTAGTAGAGTGTAGGTCTTCGAGAGACTTTCGTCCTCTTGCATTGGGTGCCACCGTTTGAATTCACAAATGTTTAGAGTTATGGTGGATTAGATTAGAACTTACATAAATGCTATTTCTTGGCTGCGAATGCAGTGACTTCAATTCAGCTATTCCATTCCTGGTGAGTGTGTTCGCGCCATCTGCGTTATTCCAACAAATTTTGCTGAGAAATATGCTATCATTCACTCTTCATAGCAATCTAACAGTCCAGCTACGAAGACCTCATGCGTGGTTAAGGACGAATCATCAACACTTACTGGACACAAGCGTCACTCCTTGTACTCCAAGAGTCTGCAGCAATCGCACACCCTCAGCGGTGAGTTTGTCGAAGGTGCTTCCCGGTGCTGAAGTGAGGACGTGCATGTCGACGCTGTACCCAGCCTTAAGCATCACGTCCAAGGCGTATCTTCGAAGGAGGAGTACTACATCGATGGACTTGCCTTCTTTGCTTTCGCTCCCGATTATATCAGCGAGAGCTACGCTGCAAGCCTCGAAGGTGCGAAATATCTGCGATGAGAAAGGTCACACGTGTGCTTTCACACTATTTTTGAAAACGCCCAAAGTGCACTGCATAACTATACGAGTAAAAAAGGTCATTAAATGTCATAGGTATGTATAATAGGTATGTATTGTCACGTGGTCGTAACGTGAACGGAGGCAGTAGTCACTCTGACCAAAATGAAAACTCTTTATTTGGCCGAACTTGTGGCCGGGAAAACGGAAGGTCAAATACAGCAGTACGGACTGTCTAGTGATAGCGGCGAACAGAGCGTCGGCCGTCGATAAACTGACAAGCAGTCAAGCGCGTCGTCTTTTATACATGCATCATCGAAGATTCTAGCGTTATCGCTAGCGGCCGCGTAGGTTCCAGAACTAACTCGGATGTTCGAGTTGAGCACGTAATCTGATCGCAAGGTTCTCACATTATCTAGAAAGTTCCCAGTCATTCGGGCGAGCTTTGCGCAAGGAAGCAGTTTCATTGCAATGGGACGGTAACATGAAAAATAGAAAGCGAGGAGTGGTTGTGGCAGTATAATAGGTATGTATTACAGCTATGTGTATGTTAATGTCATTGGTATGTATAAGATAGCAGCGCAGCAGTTAAACAGCCTGTTGATTTTTTTTATCAGAGAAACACGTCGGTCCAGCTTTTTGTCTGCTAATACCTTCAATAGCCAGAGCTTAATGAATATTTCCACCATGCGTTATAAATTGCGCTTAAGCCTATCTTAACGGACTTCTCTGTGAAAGCAAAAGCCGCTACTGCAAGAGTTGCGACCATATGTTATTAAGGCGAAATGCTTAAATTAGGGGTGTGCTAATACTGAAGCTTTGAATTCGAATAGAATATTCCCTATGGGAAAAACTACCATAGCGGGCACTGGAAAAGATGGTGGATGTAGTGGAAATAAGGCTGGGTATGATAGAAATCATGGTGTTTATAGTGGACAGTTGTGGTTGGCATGGTGTACGTTAGATGGGCAAAGTGGAAAGGATGGTGGACGATGGTGGAGAGCAGCAACAAAATAGTGGGTAGTGATAGTGGACTGCGCCCACTATCGCGCGAATGCTGGAAAGCAGCGAGGCAATGGTGGGTGAGTAAATTGATGGTGTGCCATGCTGTACCATGCTAGAGAAGCTGCGCCAAACCGTGATGGCGGCAATGATGTCACGTCCATAGGTCGGCAAAACTTATGCAGCTCACTCAGACTCACTCATGAAATATATTTTGCGCTTAGGGCTCACTCGCACTCAGACTCACCAACATTTTCCTGAGCCGGACTCACTCGGACTCACAGTCACGAAAATTTTCTTCAAGCGGACTCACTCGGACTCAAACTCACGAAAACATTACTCACCCGGACTCACTCAGACTCGGACTCACGGCTCAATCTGAGTCTCAGTGAGTCCGAGTGAGTCGACTCATGAGTCCGTTAGCCTAGAATTAGCTTTTTCCACCAGGGTGTCAATCCTCTTTAACACCAATATCTTACGTAATCGGTGCTGTTCTTGGCGCCTTTTGATATAGCACCTTAGCATACGAGCTATGAGTGCTCGCAAACCAGTAAGGTAATTTTTCTTGAAAGAGATGACAACATAAAATTTATTTATTGAGAAATTCCCTGCAAGAATTGGCGGGGGGAGGGTGGGGAGGTCAAGGCACTCACCCACGTAATTCACGCGTCTGATCACTAAATATGGAAGTGGTGTATGAACCATACGGCTTTGGAATACATGTGAGTAGACGTGAGCATAAATGTGAGTCCTGGTAAGGCTCACAGTAATGCTGAAGATGAGTAGATGGGACCATAGGTCGGCAAAAAAAAGTGGCACTCACTCAGACTCGCTCAAGAAATATATCTTGCGCTATAGACTCACTCGAACTCCGACTCACCAAAATTTTCTTGAGCCAAACTCACTCGGACTCACACTCACGAAAATTTTCTTCCACCGGACTCAGTCGGACTCAAATTCAGCAAAATATTACTCACCCGGGCTCACTCAGATTCAGACTCACGGCTCGATCTGAGTCTGAGTGAGTCCGAGTGAGTCGACTCATGAGTGAGTTCGCCGACCTATGCGTCCGACAGCGTCGGAAGTGAAATAGGCGCTGCGGCCGTGACCACTAGGGTCGCCGTTGTCGTCCTCTCACATGTTTCTTCCCTGACATGGCGCCGCTCTGCTATAACGTGGTCATGGCGTGGTGATTGTGTTTGTGTTGATGCGGTTGATTTTTGTGCGGGCCGTTGTTGTGTGTTTTATGTTGCGGTCATTGACTTAGGCGGAACTTCTTGAATGAATATGATATGCGGTAAGCTCCAACTGAGTGATCAACAGCCACCGGCTTCCGCAGTACGATTGCTCTGCTGGTGATAAACGTGATTAACCTTGGAATGCGCCGTCTTTAAATGCTTCCGTACGTCATCGGTGAACAGCGCCCGAATAGTTTCTTGCAACGCGCTCTGTGGCGTGGAAAATCGACGAGTCAGTTCGTGCAGATCGGGAACTCACCACGTTGCCTCTAGACGGACGGATGCCCGCAAACGGGTTGTCAGCCGATGCCGATTCGTCACGTCACTTGAAGACCGGTGGACGTCGCAAGCGTACGCTGCCGGCATGTTTTCTTGAGAAAGATTTATTTATTTATTTATTTATTTATTTATTTATTTATTTATTTATTTGTTTATTTATAGGATACTGCAGGCCCATTAGCGGCCCAAGCAGGAGTGGTTACATATACATTCAACTAAGAATTATACATAGTACATAGTTGGTGGTTGTGGTTGTGAGTGCTATTCTGTGCATGTTATGCATTATTATTGCTCTATGCGTTATAGCCAAGGGATATTGAATGCCGCCGGGGCTGAGTGCTCTTGCATTTGTGTTGAACCTCCTACCATACGATGTTTGTAAAGAGCTTAATCGCTACTGTTGAAATGTCCTGGTATATGTGAGACGGCCGCACTACCCGGCATAAAACTGAAAGCAGATCGAGATAGAATTTTCGCCAGAAAGGTGCTCATCTTACACAGGTATTTAGCAGCCGTCACTACACTTGGAATAACCAAATTAAAAAAATTATTGCTACAGCCACCGGGTTGTGCTGTAGCAATTTCGGTGCTGTAGCACCGGGTTGGGGACTGGGAATCGGTGAGGCGCGATAAGTTGCATTGGCCGATGTTTGCTTCGCGTTTATTTTGTGTCGTTAGGTGAAGCAATAATGAACACCGTTTATGCTAGCACCCTTGTGCACTCATAAGTTTTTATGCCGGAAAGAACGGAAATTTGTTCAGAATCCGCCCCTAAGGATGACAAAATGTTGAAGGTGGGCTTCAAGGGAAAGCGGGGGAGGGGGGGAGGTCGGCAGTGCAGAGCGAGCGTAAACTGGCCGGCTGTGTCTCCCCGTTGGCCGGCTTCCGGCATCGTCCACTGTGGATTTCATTTGCCGCTGCAATGTATGGCTGTGGTTTAACTATGTTTTTATTTCTTGCACGGCTCGGGCTAGCGGATCGCGTATCTACTTTGCGAGGGGAAGGTTATTTGACGACTGAACTAACCCGCTTGTGGTTTTCAAGAGATTTATTTCAAGAGCTGCCATCAAGCTAACACTGCCGGCCTGCTGCGAGGGCAAGTATTTGTCCCGCCACGGAATGCCGATACTATTCCTTTCACGTCAGCTGCCGAAAAAAAAATATAATAACAACCGGTAATAGCTAACCAGCTGTAGTGATTTGTAGTGTGATTATACTGTATTATGAAAGGCACGTTTAAACTACGCAAATACAACACGTTAAAACATAGAAACAGACACATGAAGCGCAGAAAACACACACACCGTGCGCTTCATGTGCGTGTTTATTTCTGTGTTCTAACGTGTTGCCTTCGCCCAGATTAAATGTATCGGCTATATCTATGAACTGACTAGCCGAACAACATGCCATACCTACAACAAGGACTCACTTTATGCATTTCATTGTGGGAAAAGAGCAGTGTACGTAAGGCGCATCAATATGTTGATTACCCAAACAAAGCATTTCTATTTTTAATGATGCTTTTTAAATGTTTTTCAGGTTCTTAGAGAAATTCATTTCTTTGTAGTTACTTCAAATAGAGCCACCGAGGGAGAAGCGTGGTGCTGTTGGGAAGGTTTTCTACTAGGGTATTCTGCAGAAGCTGCTTGTACAGGCAAAGGAGTAAGCAGAACACCAAGAAATGTAGAAAAGGGAATAAAGTTATTCACTGAGTCAGGCTCTTTATTGCTTGGTGCAAACAGGGTATTATTGTGCCTGTTTCGCCTGATAACACATTTGGAACACAAGTTAAGAATTTGTTTTCTGTGCTTAACTTGTGTGCCTTGTGCAACAGGAAGATATATTGTGAGCACTATTCATACTCTTCATCTTCTCACCTGTAAATACACATCATCACCACTTGAGTCTGAGCAGGGGGGGCTCTGGCTCGAGTGAGAATAAAGAAGAGTGTTGAGCCCTGAACGTTGTCTCACAAGTGGTGGAGGTGCTGAGAAACGGTCGGGAGAAGCGTCAACGGGAGTGATACGATAATTAACAATATTTTCAGTTGTAACAGAAAGAGCATTGAAAGACAAATATTTCATTGACAAATATGCCCGCCATTTCGTACCTGCCACGTACCTTGTACACAGCATACTTTCTACCCACCTAGGCTACTGTCCATCATCTGCCCACCTAAACTAGTGTCTACTATCAACACACCATCCGCTATTCACTATCCACCCACCATCCACTATCCACACAGGATCCACTATCCACTATCCACCGACCATCCACTGTCCGCTATGCATCCACCATACACCCACTACATTGATCCACTATAATGGTAGATGGTTGTTTCCACCACGCCTACCATTTGTGTTTTTCCAATGGGGTTACCTAATCGAGTAATTCGACTAGACTATCGAATATCTGGCATTCGAAGTTTCGAATAATTCAGCTGGACTAGTTCGACCGTACTAACAGCTGAAAAAAAAGTATCCCGAAAATGCGCGTATAGAAGCTGTCACACCGCCGTAGCGCGGTGAGATCTCGTTTCCTTTCTTTGTTTTTTCTTTCAATTTTCAATAAAATCTTTTGTATTCGATAGTTGATTCTATGCTCGATATTCTTTGCTTCTATTCGGCACTGTTCGAATAGAATTCAACTGAACATGAAATTTTCCTATTCGCACACCCATTAGTGATGCAAAACTATCGGTAAATCGACTATCGATAGTGTAAATGGACTATCGATACTACTAGTATCGATAAACAATCTATATTATCGACAGTGCAATCAATAGTACCATCAGGAGTATTGCTGCCGATAGTACAATCAATAGTGCTGTGAATAATTATGCTGTAGTTGGGCAAGATACTGCCAACTCATTTGCAATAGCTTACTATCAGCAGTATTCAGTTCGCTTAATTTATCAGCAATCTTTTGACGAAAAAAATGAACTATTGCCGCAATCAAAATGCTTGGAATACGTTCGTAAATAAATTCATATTCTTAGGTACCCAGCTACACCTCACAATTCAAAACTTAGCTTCTGATATTTTTAATTTGAAATCACAAAATGCAATATAAGTTTGAAGCCGCGCAGTTTCGCCACATGTAACGGCTTGCTTTCTGCTAAAGCTGTACAGTTCAGCCCAATTATCACGTGTCAGCCAATCTTTCTGCTGAAGTAACGCAAGCATGTCAACTTTCTTGCCCTTCAGCCTGCTTCTCCTGCTCCTTCATATAGTAGCAAACACTCGGGGAAGCAAGTTTAGGCTGCAATGAGTTTGCGCGGTTGATTTTTTACAGACGATAGTACTATGAAACTTACTATTGATAGCGCTATCGATAGTTTCTTCTACCATCAATAGTTCGATAGTGACTCGACTATCGATAGTATCAATAGTACCATCGATATTTCTGCATCACTAACACCCATACCTCACAAACGCAGAAATTGACTGACCTGCCTCGTCGGTGGCATCAACGCGAGTGATGCAAAAGTCATCATCAGGTGAAGACAACGCCATATGACGTAACAGATCGCCAAATTTTGTGACGTCATCATCTGACATCATTTTTTGGTAAAATTGGCCCGATTCCGGAGGCAATGCAAAACAAGGCGAGGTGGAGGAGGCTTACAATGCCTCCGATCCTGGAGGCATTGCAATAACGCGTTGGTTGCCGAAAGTTTTCAGAGGAAGGCACGGGAGGTTCAATAAATCGATATAGAAGGAAAACAATTTGGCATACGCCTTCGAGTCAACTCAGGCGGGTGCATGAGGGACCTTGTGGGTTTGTCTATGTACGCGTAATATTTCAGCTGTAAACTGACTTCACGATTTCAATTAGTGCATCTGAATGATCGGCACTGTTGCCCCAAAGTTACATGCGAGTGCATAAACCATACGTATATGCAAAAAGGGTACATATAATCCTGGTCTTTATAAAGATGTCCGCTGTCCGACAGGCTTGAAATGTATGCCGCAGAGAGTATCGGAAAGTGTAGTAATTACAAAATTTCATTTGCAAAATATAGCTTAGAAACAAGACAGCGTAGAAGAGAATCACCTGGGACAGTTTGCTGGTAGTAAATGCAGGGCTCACAGTTTGTCTCAGTGTCTTCCAGCGGTCTTTCGATGCTGTGAATACCATTGCGTTGAGATTCACAGGAGCTGGTAGAACGGTGAACAGGGCCTACGCGAAGTACAAACGTAGTAACGGCACACAAATACACATGAAACCCCTTCAAATATTTATCACTACAACAATTCCAAAGATGCGCCATCCTTTCCATATCACAGCCACGAAAAGTGCAGGGTCGGCGTCAGGAGCTGCTGCCCAGCGCTGTGTTCCCTTCCAGTTTGGCTTGCTTGCTCTCGTATGGTTGCGCAGGTTTCCCCATCAGGGGTGGGCAAAGGGTCATCGCAGTCTCCTCCCCTAATAAATGAATGTATGGGGCATATTTCGCACCACCCCTCCTAGGTGATTAACGGAAGCGGTGATCCCCCCCCCCCTCTCCGTGCACACGGCTATGCTTGCTCTGTACCGATATATTGAAAGCATGAAACAAATATTTCTAAGTGCTTAGCACTTTAGAGGCCCTGGCTGTCTTCTCATATCTCATGACATCTGCGTCTGCGGTCATCTCCAGCCAACTTATATCGTCGCTTGGCGTCACGCAGGCGAAATCAATGAACAGCATAGCCATGTATGATGTATTTTAGCAAGGGGGGCCGGAAAAGGAAGTGAGGATAAGGAGAGGGGAACATTGCTTTTGTGAATCGACAAATATTCTTTCCGTACGTCAATTGTGAATTACTTTATTGTTATGGATAATTTCATAACGCAAATTATTATGTAAGATAAGACTAGTAGCTGGATCCAAATCTAGACACTAACCTCTCCTTAAACACATTAAAAGAAACCTTCGCCACACCTCATATATCGGTAATTTATGAAGAATATGTTCGTCAGCATTCGAGAACCATCTATACCGATCTCCAGAATGAGTGAATTCTAGGCGCCGATTCTGAACATAGTTTTCGTTCCTCGTATATGTTTTGCCGCATGGTGAGAGCGTAGGGTGGCTAACGAGAAGAATACTTGGGAACAATCATCTTTGTGTAGTTTATCAACATACTTACTAAAAAGTTGCAGCAGATATGCACTAGTGGCACGAATACTGTGGAAACAGCGATATGCTGGCCTTGCTCTGATCCTCTTTCTTACTCACCCACACTTCGCTTTCCTACCACCCTCTTCCTGTGCTGCAGTACACATGGCTATGCTATGCTTTACCCTCTCCCGTCATTCTTTCTCTCCTTACCCCCCACTTCCATGTATCACCACCTTTCTATACTATACTATAGATGGCTATACCCTGCTTCCTTTCTCTTCATCTGCCGCTGTGGATCAGTAGTTATGATGCTCGGCTCCTGACCCCGAGGTCGCGGTTTCGATCTCGGCCTCGCCGTTTGTTTGTCGACAGAGGAGAAATGGTAGAGGCCCGTGTGGTGTGGGATGTCAGTTTAAAGAACACCAGATGGTCGAAATTTTCGGAGCCCTCCTCTATGGCGTGCCTCATAATCATATCGTGGCTTTGGCACGTAAAACCCCAGGTATTATTTTTCTCTTTCTCTTTCTTTCCATCTTTTCTTTCTCTATCTTTCCCTCTCTCTGCGTTTTTCGTTCTTTCAGCCTTCCTCCCTTACTTTCTCTTTTTCGTTCTCTTGTCCATAGCTACGCATTCATATCGTTCCCATAAGTACTTCCTTTCCTACCTTGCCTGGATAGCCGATTGGTTACGATGCTCGCGTTCGGAATCCAACCCGGGATTCCCACCTGGAGAAGATTTGTTTTGTATTATTTATTTCTTCGGCTCGTCTTCTGCTGCCCCTTTCATTCCTCCTCTATACTTCGCCGGACGGAGTTATCGCCTAACGGTCGCCTCCCTCCTCCTTCCCGGCTCCTTGCCTCAGCACTACTCGTTATACTAGGCTTTACTCTTTCCCACCCCAGGCTCCAACCTCATTGCCTGTTACTCTCCATCATGCTCCTTCGATCCACTTTCTCCCTGTAATGTCTTCGCTTTGCCTCGCACCTGCTGTACTGGTAGTGGGGCTTGAAAATTACTATGGCACATGCCCGCCCGAGTTTCTGCGCACGATTTGCATGTAAACGGCGGTTTAAACAGCGCTGGTGTTAAAGAGAATATATATATATATATATATATATATATATATATATATATAGGGAGAGAGAGAGAGATAAAGTAGATTATTGAAACTTTCAAAAATAACGTACCCCTCTGTCGGAAAACGCGTGGAAGTCTTCGACAAGCACCTTCTTCAAGAGGTCAACATCTTTTACCAAAATGAATGGAGCCGCTCCGTTGAAGAACCTGCACAGCCATAGTACATTCCGCACTTGGGAATTGCTTGCAGAATGGACAGAAAACAATGGCTTGCTAGACGTACATGGAATCAATGACTCTTGTTACACTAGGATGTCTCGCACAAACAAGAACCACGAAAAATTCAAGGACACTTTGTAAATTCCGAAGTGTGTTCGGCGAACGCCTGTGTCCCATTGAGACGGGGTCGGTCAGAATGGAACGCGATGCGCGCGTCTCCTTTCTTGCATAAGTGGACACGCTGGGAACGGCAACGCTACGCAATCAAAGAACGAGCGCTGTAGAGTCCGACGCGAGGCGCGACCGACGCGACCGGCGTCCGTTGGCGTGCCCCGGCGGCTACCTGGCCCCGTGCCAGGGCACGGACGGAGGGACGGATGTGAGGCATAAGACATTGAAGGCTTTCGCCTTAATTTAGGGAAAGCCAACGCATTCAAGATGGGCAGAGCGGAACGTACCTAATATGCATGTTACATACATTACACATACACTTTTTATAAGCCAACGAATGCGAGTCATGCGTGGAGATTTAACACGGCATAAAATGCACTCGATGATTGCCGGAAGGCACTGTTTCTCGCGTATTTTAAGCTTCTTATTTTGTTCTGTGCTAGTGCAACGATATAAACACGAATACGCAGACAGAACATATTCTATGGAAATGCCCACACACTACACCGGCTTTTCGATCACAAAAACCCGGACCTCCTTGAGACGCGTTGTGGTGACGCTCTGGCTAGCCTCACAACTCGAAGACCAAGTTAGGGTCATCTTGCAGGCCGGGAAGCGGCAGAAAGGCTAAACCTTGCCGCGACCACCCGGGGCGGCCTAGGCCAGCCCACCAATCTGCAGGTTTTAAATAAACTTTTCTCTACTCCACTCCATCCAAGAATTAGCTATTTGCTCCTATTTAACGTATTTCTCCCCTCACTTGAGTTAGAAAATGATCGGCAGTTCCAAGGATTTCCTAGCACACCTGCAAGGCCCCCCAATAGTACCGTAGGTCCCGCTTACAGGCTAGGTCTGCACGGCAGAAAGACCATGAGGTTGACCGTGAAAAAAAGAAACCTGCCAGACATGGACATCACCAATACCTTAGTAACATACAAAACACAGTATCTAAAACGCACCATAAGCAACGATATATGAACAATTGTATATAAAAGCCAGTACGAAGGAGCAGACCCAATATGGCACGAAATGTCGTAAGGTGAGAAGGACATCAATTCAGAGGAAATTCATCGATGCCCATGTAATGTACTCAGCTCAAACAAGGAATTCATGTACTCCTACACAATGTGCGTGTATAACGATGATTTCATTCACTGCGATCTACTAGATCTTTTTACTAGGCAACTATCACGCATGGCGTCAGCTGCCCGCTTAGATGAGGGCGCCTTGAGGGGCTAGTTGGTTCATTCACTGCAGGAAAATAATTGCGCGAAACTTCAAAATGAAAAACTGAAAACTGAATAAATTGCGCTCGATCTGTTTGTGTGTCTTCTTTGTGGTGTCCCTTTCAAGTTTCTCGCAATTATTTTTCTGCATAGCTGGATTAGGCTCCTCCGCTGCGCAAGCGCACTCGCTGCTTCAAGGGGGGTATGGTAGGACAAATGGTATATGTCAGTTTCAACGTAATATTTTAGCAACTGTGCAAGTATTCACACAAAAGTTCACGTGCTCACAAAGAATGCCACTGGCTATCACGTGATACCCTTTTTTCTATGTCTGGGTTGCCTATCCTTCCTGTGGCCCACTCCCAAATTTTAAAGTGGTTCAATTATTCAATGTACCTTTTCTCTGCAACCACCGAAATGAATGTAACGATATTAAGCCGTGTTATTCTTGAGACATGTAGGTTATATCTGAACTAAACAAATGAGACATCCTTGATAGCGTTTTTGTTAAAAAAAATAAAATTACTGCGCGCACAAAGCCACAGAGGGCACGCATTGCTGTGTGATTTTTTACAGCTTTATTTTTTTAGAAAATTGGCCATTTTTTTAGTTCAGATTATTTCTAACTTGTTGTAGCACACGCATGCAAAGTTTCATCGGAATCTATTGAATACTTTTTGTGAAAAGGTACATTGAAGTTGAGAAATTTATAAAAACCGCAATTTAAGAAAAACGAAGCTTTATGTGCGCGTACTGCTTACGCCAGGGAGCGCGGCGCACATTGGCGCTGCATTTAAACCACTTGGAGCGGCCGCTCGACGTCGGGCTTCCACTGGTTTGTTCCTCAGAGTGCAGTGGATTTTTCACTGTCTAAACTACAAATTCGTTTTTTTGGGGGGGTTTACCCTACCATACCCCCCTGAAGGTAAATAGGAAGCTTTCGGGTTATATGCTTGCTGGAATTATTAAAACATTGTTCTCAATGCCGACAGAATAACAGGAACAGAAGATTTGAGGAAAAATCATTATATTGTGGTTTTTTATCGCGTAGCTTTTCATTTTTATATTTTTGCCGCGGATGTGCCCTTGCTAAGGTATAAATAATGGCAATGAACTTGGCAGCTGTTTAACGCACCTCAAGTTCATCCACGTGTGAGTTCGCAAGTGTCGGGCTATTATCCGGTTCTCATTCACGTAGCTGTCTGACATCTGTCTGATGGGCATGAAATGTGGACGTGTGTGTATATATATATATATATATATATATATATATATATATATATATATATATATATATATATATATATATATATATATCACTTTGGCATCGGCCATCGAGTATCGAACGCAGTGAATTCGGTTTCAACGACAACATGCGGTTTTAGTGGGTGAAGAAAGTATGCGCAAAATGCAATAAAATCGACCTAGGAGGACATCAGCATTGCGGTTCACATTTTCAGTTTGCTTTTCGCTGCTGAATCAGTGGAGTCATCTAAAAAACGAAGGAATGCATATAACCCATTGCTCAAGAGGAGCCTCGACGCCACGTGAGAAGCGCTGTCTGCTTCAAAAGTGCCAGAAATAGAACATACCCAACTATATCGCCGTACTTTTCTGTCCATTCCATAAACGCAAAAGCCGCACCCTGGAAAGTACGGAAGAAAGCACATAGTTGAGTGTCCATGAGTGAAGCGAAAAGACTGCCTTAAACTGTTTCTTGAACGTGTGTGAATATTTTGGTAAATGTGACGGGTCATTGCTGGCAAATATCGTCGGCAAAACCGTTGCTCAAAATACTTTTAGCAAATACTGACATAAAAACATAAATGTATAAGCAAGCAAAATTAAATGTCTTTTTGTAATTTTTGCCAAATAACGCAGAAATCTGAATGTTGCACAGCTGTAACCTTGGCGTATAGAACATTTCCTGTCCTTGTCCTATTACGTATTATGTTATGCGGCCTCTTATAACAAGGGCCAGGAACGTCGGAAAGTGCACCGCTGTATTCTGTTTCTGACATGCGGTGCGAAGCAGTTTAGGAACACGTGTATCAGTCATTCTTGCCAGGTTGCCTCATGCATCGAGCGATTCTCACAAGACGGTAAAGCTTTACTGTACATACTGCACGGTAAACCACCACAGCTAAAACACCATAGTAATGGCTGCGAACGGTTCGGTGGGCGTTTCCCGATGTCGGCGGAGCCGACACTACAGCAGCATCGGCTAGCTTACATTGGCCTAAGGACGGCCGACCCACATTGTGCCGACGTGGGTGAAAGCTGCGCGAGCACGGTTTGCCGACGTCGGTCCAGTGTTGCTTCCGACGTTTGCCGACGTTGAACCATGATCAGTCTAATGCCGCTGTATTGCTTGGGTGCAGTCGAGCGCTTCCGCACCCGGCCGGAAAGCATCAAAACTGCTTTTAATTAGCACATCGGCAATGCGTATCGTGCACCTCTCCCTTGATTGAACGGTCCCTTCAGGTGAACGTCAGCGCCGGTATTACTCTGGACTAGAAGCCAGCTGCAATTACGCTCGTCTACTTGGACGCCCGCTTCACGCACAAAACTACTAAGTTTACAAAGAGACATCGATCCTCCTCACAACAGTTGACTCAAAGCCAAACAATGTGGACATACGCAACTTCTCACGGAATCTTCGCGCAGCATCATATCTTACTGTGCATAGAAATTTGAACGACACTTCGTAAATTCTAAACTATGTTCCGCGAAAGCCTGTGCTCATTGTGACGGGGTCGGTCAGAATGGAACGCGATGCGCACGTTTCCCTATCTTGCATGAGTGGGCGGATTGTGGCCGCGCTACAGGGGACACGCGTGGACTAAGCTCGACTGCGAATCCTACTAACTCGACTGCTGCGACGAGACATCTGACTAAGGAGCGTTGCCGCGCGCGCCGCTGTGCCATCACATGATTGCTGAGAGAGTGTAAGGGGAGAGGCCACAGCTGTCACCGTTCCAGGGGCACGGACGGACGGACGGACAGGACGCGATTATGAGCCATTAAAGGCTTTCGCCTTTAATATGTGCCGGAATTTTCTCTCTGTTTGTTTCCGCTTGGGTTCTTGTTCCCGTTTTCAATCACATGTTGCTCATGCAAGTGCGAACTAGCATAGCGGACACTCGCATGTTTAAACCCTCCCTCTCTCTTCCCGTTCTCTTTCTCTTGCAAATGTGGGAATGTATCAGCGTTTCTTACAGTCAAATTTTCTACAATACGATCATGCTGCCTTGCTTTTGTACAGAGTTGAATAAATAACTGCTAAGCTGCTTTTCTACAGAGTTGAAGAAATAACTGCTGAGCTGCAGAGCGTTTGTAAACCGCTCAAGCTGGCGTTTGTAAAGACCGGAGTATACAGGCTGGGCGGTTGCCTTGAAGGGCCCCTAAACCTTCTACGATAGTTTTTTCAAACATTTCAAGTAAACACGTGCATCGTGTGCAGAATGCCGTCACGATCAACGATGCCACACATGGCAGCGTTACAAGCCACGGGTGCGCCATAAATGCCAAAAAAGCAGTCCGTACAAATGGTTAACCAGCGAAGCTGAAATGTGCGGCCCCGGTGTTTAGCAGTGGGTTCAACCCGACGCTGCACTGAAGCCTTCCACAATTATCGTTGCCAGGTTGTGGTCGAACCACAGGCGGTCACAGACGTCGTAGCCGAAGCCAAAGTGCCGCTGGAGAAACTCTCGCCCAAAGCGGGCGTTCGCCCCGGCGAACGCGCTCCCGCAATCATCACGTCGACGCTGCTCTGCCCGCAACGCCGCTTCTGTGGCGCGCCGTTGCTGCAAGCGTTTGACCCTACAAGCGTCGTACCCAAGCTCTTTGACCCTACAAGCGTCGTACCCAAGAGCTTGGGTACGACGCTCAGAACGACGTAACTGATAGCACCGCCAATGGAGACCGCTCGTGACACAGATGCCGAGCGGTTTTTCGTTTCTCCTAGCCATATACAGCTTTCGCTGTAAAACAATCCCTTCTCCTACCGGGCCCTTCCGGCCTCCGTAGTGACGTGTTTGACGTCACGAAGTTGAATCTGTGATGCCGAGCGCAAGTCCTGCTGCGATTGGTCGAGCAAGAACCTACGATTTCCGGTTATTCGGCAAGCAGCTGCCCGCGCTCCTAGTTATTGTTCGTCATGCTGCGGTGGTGGCGGCTCATCTCGCACGGAAGTGCTGTGGCACGGCGTGTCACAGTACGGATCCTTCATGCTGGACAATCCTTTGAAGGCATGCGCGCAACACAGGGTCCATAGCGGCACGATTCGTTAGAGCACGGGC
Organism: Rhipicephalus appendiculatus; assembly: GCA_030522465.1. Lineage (NCBI taxonomy): Eukaryota > Metazoa > Arthropoda > Arachnida > Ixodida > Ixodidae > Rhipicephalus > Rhipicephalus appendiculatus. Next base: position 21,160 of record JALIZH010013060.1, read on the forward strand.
CGGCACGGCAACAGCGGTTCGCCAAAAAGCACGGAGTTGACGGGAGTCGCGGCAACCGGAAGTAGACGGTGTTTCGAACAGCACGTCAGTGATGACGTTTGCCACGCGATATTGGGAGGGGCACTCGGCGAGGAGGGCAAAGCCGCTTTGGCAGAGGAGACCAGCGGAGTGTATCGAAGGAAATAGCGAAGGGAGCGATCGCCACGTTTCGATCATTCAAACGCGTCTAACTCCGCTATTACGGCACCGTCTCGAAAAATTCTCACGGCTACGTGTTCATTGTAGACTCGTGCACAACTTCCTCACCACACCTACATTTCGACCTCTTGGTGGTTTAGGGGCCCTTTAAAGGGATATTTCAAGGGAATGTGCGATTTATATTTGATAAAGCAAATGCATAGAAGGCGTTCTTCCTAGCGGTTGATTCAAGCCCATTAGATTACATTGTATCGATACTGGAGAAAGCTTAATTTTATGCTTCGCAGATACCTTTCCTTTGATTTCCGAGATGTTACCCCATATGAGGCTTGGCTGGGGTCCGGGAATACCTAGACGTTTGAAGAGCGAGAACCTCCTGCGGCGCCAACTGTAAAAGTGAGATTATATATATTCAGTCAGTCGTTACCGCACATCATAATCAACGCATTGTCAAACACGGTCGCGGCGCAGAAGACTGCCAACAAACAACTGCGGCCATAAAGAACAGCCGCCTTGAAGCCTTTATGAGCAAGGTTCGTCCATAAAGGGTGACGGCCGTGGCGGTGAGAGCGTGACAACAGCGAAAAATAACCATTCTTATTGCTGATAACGGAATAGCACTAATAGGAAGTATATTCGAAGAGTAAATGGCAGTTTGAAGCATATAACAATTGGGATAGTCAGAGCGAGGTTATACGCACGCAGAGCCATGTACCGATTGCTTCTTATGGTACTCGATTTATTGTTGGGAACCAGCTTGTCGAAAAATGCAGAGGACTACATCTGCGGAATTCCTCCTTTCCACCGATAGCAATGTGCTGGCAGTGATTAGATATCGCGTGAAAATAAACGATCAGCTGCCTAAGTTTACCGAGAGTTGTGTAGTTGACAGGCTTAAAGTAATGAGTGCAGGGATGGTTGTTGAATGACGTCTAGAGCGCAAAAGTGTGCGCACAAATATGCTTGATGAAGAGCAGTGTAGCATGGCTAGAATCCAGATGAACCAAAGTGCTCAAGAAATGAACCGAAAACCGGACCGGAGCTTGATTTTAGTGTTCTGATTGATATGTTGATTTTTCAGGCACATCAATATTCACACGTACGATGTCAATTATAGCAGAAAAAAAAGCTTCAGATATTGCAAATAATTTTATCGAAGACAGGAAATTGAATCAACAGATTCTTAATAATCTGTGTTTAACTATTGTATAATGCACATATTTCTTTTGTATTTCGGGCTACTTATCCGGATTGATTTGATTTAGGCTACATGTGTTTTTTTAACGCGATAGCGTTAAAGAGCTCGTTTCGCAGAAATTCCGGCGTCGGTGTCGGCGTCGGCGGCGGCGTCGTTGGTTGTGAGCGAAAAATCATCATTTTGTCCGTGACCGAAAAATCGAGAAAGATGCAAATAAAATAAATAATAAAAATTTCCGGGTCTGAATGAGGATCGAACCCGGGTCGTCTGCGTGGCAAGCAGGTGTTCTACCACGCAGCCTCGCTTCCGCTTGTGATTACATATAAAATAACTTCAGCTGCTTGAAATTGAAGTGAAAATAACTTTCATGCTTTACAAACACGCGCGTCCTGTATACAGGCGTCACAATACAACATCTAATATCGCAGTAATATTGCGTGGTACAAGCGTGCATAGCCATCGGGCGTCAGAAGATGTGAATATCATAACGAAATTGTGGTTCAAAGCCGTGTACCCATTACAAAATGCACACACGTTACTGCGCGTATTCCCTTAAGACCACGTAGTGGGTGCATAGCAACTTCGAAAAGATTTCCCGCATTTACCGCACATAATTGCTCGTGGTTTAAAGCATGCTACGCATTACATAGTGTGCACTAAGGGATTGAAGTACGGACTAGGGACAGGATATCGCTATCGCGTTCAACTCTTAAAGGCGAAGCTTAAGGGTCCCCCAATTTTTTTTCTGTCCTTCATCATATGATTATTCTATACTGCTCATGTGACATTAATTTGACATGAAGTGCATGATATATCATGTATCGTAATTTGTACCGCTGTTACTGAGTGCCAACAGGAGCAGGAGCCCTTTGTCAGGCCTTTGTAGTCCTTTTGCTCCTGCTCCCTTGTATCTGTAATGGATGGATGGATGAATGAACTTTAATGGGTCCTTCGGAACGCGCTTTAGCACGTTGCGGGCCGCTCCCACGTCGGAACAGAAAGACCAAGTCTATCCGCTGCGTCGCGGGCCCGTTGGACTGCCCATAACTGTTGTTCGAGTCCGGAGCTGGTAATAGCAGCCTCCCATTTGGACGGCGTGATGACTGCACCACAGCGTAACGCGGGGCACCGCCAGAGCATGTGTTCTAAGTTAGCTATATACGCGCATAAGCAACATGTATTGGTTGGCTGTATTTCTGGATAGCGAAAATAAGCTTCAACATCAACTTCAACTGTTTACTAGGTGCGCATTGAAAATACTCAGTAACCTTAAACACAGAGGTAAAGATATGAAGTGGGTGAACGCTTTCGGAATGCTAAACGGAGAGTACCTGCATTCCGACGTAATTAGAGGCCACGAGGCGTGCATCTGCTATGCTAACTCAGAAACCAGAAGAAACAGTTACTGCAGTTACCCCATTCATCTTCACCAAAACGCAAAAAAATAGGGCTAGGTTGTCAAATGCTTCGATTCCCAGGCGGCCACCTTCCATGAACATGCATAAAGAAGCTGATGCAGCGTTAAAAAACTTGCTTAGAAGTTAACAAATATGCGAAGAAAACTGTAAGGTGTCTGTACGAAACTAAAACCGGCAAAGAAGTTTTAGTAACGAAAGTATTTTTCTTGACTACCAAACGACCCTTACTTTTTGAATGTGCCTTATCATTCTGAAGTGGTTTAGCGCAGGTTTTCTTTTTTTTTTGAGACGGCACAAGTTGAAGGGGACACACACAAGCGCTAAAACACTTCAGATATGTCGTACCAACAAGGCCAGAAGTCAGCCCTTGCTAAACTCATACATTCTGCTCCTCTGCATGCATTTAAGATCATCCATTCGCTAAAAACAAGATGACCTGCAATGATGACGGACATGAATTGCTCGTTCCAGTGATACTTTTCTGCTCATATTACGCCTTTTTGGTGGTTTTGTGCTTTGAATACAATGATACCTGTATATTTCATTGTTTTTAATATACCAGTCATTGTCCAGTGCCCCGGACGACCGGGATCGCACTGTTCCGTCGTCTGCAGGATCCAGTTTGCCGCACTGTTGCAAGATTTGTTGTTGTACTTTCGACACCACACACGCGTAGCGAACGAAAAAAAAATGAGGCAATGAAATGAGGACAATTTTATACTCAAGTGAGTTGGAACTGTCTGGACATCTTGTTGGGCTAGTGCAAAAGAAATACTACAAATCAGTGTAGTGCTGTTTTCTTTCTTGCAATGTGTTTTCTTGCGCGGCTTGAAGGCAAGGGACGAGCAAGTTTTTTTTCAGTAGTGAAATTGTTCCTGTTTATAATTAAGCGCCTGGATGGCTGGAGCCTGAATGGCGCCAAGGTTAATGCACACTCGCATAATATTCGTTTTTTTTCTGAAAGCTTCTTTATCCTTATGATAGCTTTCCTCGCAAAGTTCTTGAGTGGAAATATAAGTGAGACATTCATATAAACAAAACTACTGCAAAATTTATATAAAATGAGCCATATACACGTTTTATTAGTGACTGACACTCGTGTCAAATGCTCATCACAACAGGGGCATTAAATCAGCGCGTGTGAATAGATTATACAAAGAGCACAGCTCATAGCTCTTTACCTGTGCAACAATTTCACTATGAAGCGAGCGGAAACGCAGTATGGGCATTACGTATTTACAGCAGAAGTGGGAAGATGCAAAAATGTTTAGCCATAGAATGAAGTGGGTTGAGATGATTTCAGACAAACGACCTAGTGGAAATATTGGTGATCATAGGAAGAGCTAATGCTGAGGAGGGTATGAGATTTTGAGCAATCATGACAATGACAGTGTACTCACAAGTAGAAAGACGACGCTAGCAGCAACAGCATCAAGTACATGTTCGCTGTTGCTCGTGCACTGACAGGTCTGACTGGTGAGTATCCTCAAAGAAGGATTATGAAACAAGCACTATTGGGGTCACGGCTGTGCAAACTGGGATGCGTTTCCTGCCATATGACACCCCACATGTTTATTTGAGGTCGTGGCAGATATAGTTGTCTTGCTGTGTGAGCTCCGTTTTGTGCATTTTATGGATCGCTTTTTCTTTCTCTTTTTGTTGTTACAGCGGGCATGTTATTAGCAACAAATTTTGAAAAAACCACTCCAAAATGCTACTGACATACTTTCTGAAATATTGCTCTGATTCCCAGATATAGTGAAAAGGTACGCAATATAGAAGAAATTGGGCACCATACATGTCGGACTCTAAAGAGAGGTTTGAATTACTGAGGAACGTTGGGATCGTGGTATTCCATTATAAATTTGGTACCTTAGGCAGTTTTGCGTCAAGCCGCACCTGTCTGCCCATTTGGTCAAACGGCAGCTTCCTCATTCAAGTTCCCCATTGCTGTCAATAGGCAACTTCAAATGTTTTTCTTGCATAAAACACAAGTTGTGATGATATGATTTAGAATATCGCGCGGAGTGTTTACCTGCTTTCGATTGAGCTATAAAGTTTATTTTTTGGAGCACCACTTGTTGAAAATCGCCCCTCAATGGGGACTAAATTGATGGTTTCTTAATATTCGTAATACTTTGTCATAAAATTGAGAAACTTAAGCAGTCTGAAAATGTTTTAACGCAAAATAAAGCTTCTTCAGAGTAAGTGTTCATTACTCGCATATTCTTATACAACGCAATACTACCGAGAAAAATTTCAAATATAGGACATTTTGCCGACGTTTATGGCGACGTTTATGGAGACGTATATTGCAGAAAAATTGCGGTGATATTATTCAGCTCCGAAAAATTTACGCAAAGCTCCTTGCGTTATACATAAACAAAATTTTGTATCCAAACGAGAAAAGATATTTGAGAACACTTTGACGTGACCAAACTTTTATTTCTCTCCGAAATATTCTAGTAATTCACTGTTTCAATGAAAAAAGTTAGCGTGATGTCTTCATAGTACACTTGAGGTGGTCGCCAAAATCACTAGGACGTTTGGCATGGAAATACCCACCTGCCAGTTTGATCGTTCATTCACTTCAATTGCGCACAAATCAAAACATCAAAGACAGCTCAGCATGTCACTTCTGCAGTCGATGTGGAAGCAGCAAGAGATAATATTGCGGCGAAAAGTAGTCCAAGTGTACTGATGAGGTATATTCATCACGATATAATTCCTCCTGAAACCGTGAGAAAGTCGTGAAACTGCCAGAATGCGGAACGATGCATCTTGGCACGCACCCCCATGGTCTCTATTATTTTGCACTGATAGCAGCTTGTGATAGAAGAGCTTCTGACTTTTTTTACAGTTATTGTGGCAGCTTTGTCAGCAAGGAAGTTGCCGCCAAAGCCTGATTTATTGTTATATTGTTGCATTTTCAGAAAGATTGTAAAACGTTCACACACAAACAAGAATCTGTATATATTAAGTCATTTTGTACCCTTGTTATCTTATGTGTTTTACAGCCGAAAGAACTGCTAATACTTCGGCTGTTGTTTCTATTGCACCGGCCTGCACAGAGTCCGGCTCGTAAAAGGTGGGGTCAAGTGCGGCATAAGACACGTCAGATTCTAAGCTGGATTCATCAGTGAAAACGTTAGACAATTACACTTAGGCTGGAGTTGAAGCAAACGTATCCGTTATGTGTTGTTTTGGGACATGTTCTGTAACTTCCATGAAAGATGTGCCGCAGGGAATCGCCTGCCATTTTCACGGCGGAAATGGATTCGATTCAGCAGTTAAACGCTTTCTAAGACTGGAACGTTCATATTGGCGCAGAGCCTCCTCACACGAAGTGTAAAGGGTTTTGTCATTGCTGGATGGTTGTGATATACAGTTCTACACTGCATTATTTTGAATCACTGAATTATTCAATGCATTATTTTGAACTGCTCACAGCGGACTGAACTTAAAACACATCGATTTTAGTTTCTCACCGGTTTTTCATATCCATTACCACCTCAAATACACCACTTTCTATGTTAAAAATGAGCAAGTTTGAGGGAAATAGCCACGGTAAGATTTTTTCATTTAATGTGCAGAAGTGCTACATACATACCTCATCCTACGAGAGCCGCTTCTTAGTCCGCAGGATGCATAGTACGTATTTGGAAAGGAAATTGAACTGTACACTAATATGAAACTGACGCATGATTTATTGCTAATATTGGCGATATAGGCAGCTGACCAGATGAATTTATCAGCAAGAAGTAATCATGAATATGTCAGAGGTCATCCGCATCATCCTTGCACATTTCCTCATTATACACTTCCACAGTAGCGCCGCATATGTCGTCCATTTGTTCCATACAATGCTGAGGAACATCGTTCTTGTGCTGTACACCAGCCCATAGTTGACACTCTGTGTAAAACAAAAGAAAACAAAAAACATTAACAGCTATACATCATGCATGAATCGGTCGTGTTAGAATACGTATATATTCCCAATCTTTCCGGTCTGTAAGAGCTGAACATATCGATGAATATAGAACGCAGTATTCCACACCTGTTCAGGAAACATGCCACTTTGGAGCTGCGGAGAAATTCTTGAATGTCTTTTGTTATGCTTCTGGATAATATTTTTAGATTTCGATTTAGCAATTGAAGGTTGACGTTGCACTACGATTCAGCAAAGCGTTAAGTAATTCTACATATGCAGATTGAGCTAATATAAGCACTGATGCAGCATATATGGACTGCAGAGTAGGGCAAGTACAGGTAAACAAGCAGCAGCCGTCTTACAATATAAGGAGTGCAAAACTTAGTGTGCGACGCACTGAGCATATTCGGACTGTAAGTCCGAATATGTTCACTGCGCACACGGCGGCCGATAACATTTAATGTTCGCAATGTTGCTGACCAAAAAAAGACAAAGACGGTGGCAGGCGTGTGATTGTTCACTTGTTGCAGTATTTGTGCCTAGGGAACATTAGCAGTGTTAGGCAGAGCCAGAGATAAGGAAGCTCCATTGAGCAGAAAGGAACAAGTGTTTATGTGTTTTTATGGCGATAGAC
>JALIZH010013061.1:0-52765 GCA_030522465.1 Rhipicephalus appendiculatus
AAAAGGTACTTTTCTTTGTATCTCTATTTCAGCGATAGCTGCTGTTAGTTGTCCACCTTTTTATGTGTAAACGTTGATGATTGCTCACAGCGTTCGCGCGGGAAAAATTACGCAGCAGGTGTCAATGTGTTCGTGAGCCGTCAAAAAGGGGGCGAAATTCTGCTCGGCCAAATTTTCGGACCCGAGCAGGAAGCTACTCCTGCGTCTGTAACACAACGCAAGTATTTATTTTGTTACTTTATACTACTAGCTACATACCACCAAAAGTTTAGTTCGTTTGGTGCCGGGAGACAAAGCGGAAATTTTTTTTTTAATTCGGGCATGTGAGAGGGGGCAAAACGCGACAAAAAGTCATCGAATTGCCTTAGAGGTTGGCTTTTTTAGTGAACCATTTACTTGCACTCATTATATATTATATTTCTTTGTTTAGGAGGGTTTATACGTACAAGAGAACACTATATAGAGCTTCCTGGGAGGAAAACGACATGAAAAAGCACTAATTGCTGCTCAGGACAGGACTCGCTTCATTCGCCCTGTGTCGAGGTTGTTCCGCGTTTCCAAGGATGCTCTCGAGAGGTGCATCAAAGAATTGACAAAATCTCCAAGTAAAGCCGTTCAAAAACACGTCTTGAAAGGGAGCTTTAATTACATTTCTACAATAGCGAAATTTAAAAAAAAAGGAAGCGCTAGAAAATCTTAATCTAGCGCAGTTTTAAATTCATCACCTCACACAGCCCGGCTGACGAAGTTGAAAGCCACGAAACGCCTGTGCAGTTCGGCATCAAAACGCAAAAAGAGGTGAAGAAGATACGTCAGAACATATCTAGACTCCAATCGTTGAATAATCCGATGAAGTGCAAGCATTCAAGAAAAGACAATATTAGCACAAAGAAAGACTGGCGGTATTTTATTTGCAAGGAGTTTGAAGCAACACAGCACCGGGTTCCGTCTGGATTCAATGCATAGAGTGCAAGGATTGGGCTCATGAAGACTGCGTGAGGGCCCACGGAGTGAATTTCACATGCTTCTACTGCAAAAACTAAAATTTTTCACACTGTCTCGTTTGGTTCCGTAGGTTGGGGCAAAATGAGACATCTGGAGCATTTTTAATTTATTTTAGGGGCGAAGCTCCTTAGGGTGTGGGTCTGTCCCTCCTCTTTAGTTGTCGTAGTAGGTAGGTAGGTAGGTAGCCACGTGTAGTGGAATGTACCTACTCCACGTGATAAAGATGACGATGACGCAGTATAGTGGAATGTACCCACTACACGTGATAACGATGAAGTACAAGCGCGTTCCAGTATAGTGGATTGTACCCACTACACGTGATAACGATGACGCTGATGACCATGAAGTATAAGCGCGTTCCAGACCACACATTCTCTTTCTGCCATGGATGAAAACGATCATCATTCACTTCGTGGATATGGCGTGATTTTTAAAATAAACTTTTGAACTGTGGCAACATAATGACATTTATGTAGCACATACCTTGTACCCAAAGGAAAGTTTCTGCATTGACGTTTAATGCTAACGAGTGAAATAAATAGATATTCACTATTTTCATATCTTTGTCGCATTTTGCCCCACCTTACTCTAAAGCCTGCGAAAAAGCAGGCAAGCTTGTGACCGTGGTTACGGCGTCTGCTTTCGGTGCTTGTGGTCAATAGTTTGATTCCTCTGCTGTATGTAGTTTGCACGCTGATGCAACACTTGTGTGTAAATGCATTCACGTTCATCTTCTAATTAGACCCAGTGATGCATTGTTTTGCGAAGCAGCCGTAAATTGCTATTACAGTGCCGAAAATGTATATCATATTCCGCAACCGCATCAGGGCCGCCTACAGACAAGACGGTACGCGTTAGCGCAGGCTGCATCTCCGCAGAAAATATTTATCTAAAATGACGCCGAAGTATCGACACGGCTCTTCTGAAAGCCACTTATAATTGCGCCGCTTCCTCTCGAAGCCGCCTGCGGAGCCGCGTAACCAAGTGAGTAGCAGCGCCCGTATTCTGGCCGGATTTTCTACGTGCAGGCGTACACCCTAGCAGTAGCGTAGCCAGAAATTTTTGTCGGGGGGGGGGGGGGGGGGTTCAACCATACTTTATGTATGTTCGTGCGTGCGTTTGTATGTGTGCGTGCATATATACGCAAGCAAAAGTGAAAAATTTCGGGGGGGGGGGGCGTTTGAACCCCCCCCAACCCCCCCCCCCCTTGGCTACGCCACTGCACCCTAGTCAGGATCGGACTGACTGAGTCTACGGACTATGAGTCTACGGACTATGATAGTCGTTAGTTGACGCTTGTTGTGTATACCTGTGCGTTCTTTTCGAGCGTCCTTCTTTGTGCTTCAGCGGCGCGCTGCAAGTATCGAGCTCCTTGTCGTTCTTCGTGTGACGTGGGACGTTCCAATTTCTTTCTATCGCATCCGTTGCTTCGCTGTTGCGGCGAAACTGAGAGTTTTTTTATATGTATTGTTTTGTCCGCCACACGGCATGCATCATCGCGCAAATTTTGAACTTTTAAGGTCCGTACGCCACGTGGTGCGAAAAACGGTGAACTAAAAGTGATCTCCGGAATTCCTGTGTATGAATTGAGATGAGTATTAGTGACTTGATCTCCAATGAAATTTGCCGAGACTTCGAGGCTTACTAAGGCTTACCAGTAACACCAGCAAGCCTTACCGTAACACCAAGACGCACTTGGGGCACTATCTGAACGGAAAATGTTGCCGTAATAAACGTGTCAGGCATGCGAGGAGAAAGCTCCCTTTCCTTCGCCGCACGCCGACAGCTAATAGGACCCCTACAAAGATGGCGGTGGCAGCTGCCATCTTTTCCGAGGCACGGCTTCAATCTTGTACAGTAATTTCCACTTGAGCAAATATTGTAAATCTGCGACAAGCTGACCGACCAGGTTCCGGCTGTCCGGCAAGCCGAAGACCCCGCCCGGGTCCAAGGACTTTAAGCCGTCACCTGAGGCACCGCCATCGTCATCGACGGAGGGGGGGGACGGGACAGGGGTTAATCCCCTCTTTCCCCCGCCTCGCCCGAAGGAAACTGCCGGACTAAATAAAGTTCATTCATTCCTATTTCTAGACGCTGGATAACGTTAGGAAGAAGATGAAAGGCGCCAGAACGGTGCTGCGGCAGCACAACTTTCTATGGAAGGCTAGAACCAAGGAAAGCTACAAAAATCGACAAATAAAAACCCAAGCTTACGCACCATTCAGACAAATACCGATGGATCTTCGGCGCTAATATTTTATTTATTCATTCATTCGCTTTCGTTCCATCGTTCGCTCATTGATTTGTTCAAATGGTTATCAGTACCTCCTTTTCGCAGAACCTGCCTTTTGCTCGGTTAGGAATTCGTAGCAGACATTTAAGCATCACCATTGTAAGAATTTGTTGACGTTGCTGTCGGTTGCTTAAAAGATAAAATGGCTCGTTCATTTCTTCTTTTCTTGCAGTAATCTTCTCGTACAGTTTTTCTAAAGCTGTTTGGATAGGTAGCCGAACTATTCCGTGTAACCAGAAAGACCACGGAGGTTTCTCACTATGAATGCCAAATTGTGGCATGCGAAACTGCCCTCAGAGATCTTAACGTCGGCGTATCCCCTGTGTGCATTAACGTATTCGATACCGTTAGAAACAATTTACTAATCTTCCGTGGTTGTCTACATTGTAGTGCCCTAAATCATCACATTGTGAGACCTTGCAGTCGGCACCAACCTTAGAGTTTCATGCAATAATACCTAGATGGGAGTCTGGCGCTCTTAACGTCGGCGTATCCCCTGTGTGCATTAACGTATTCGATACCGTTAGAAACAACTTACTAATCTTCCGTGGTTGTCTACATTGTAGTGCCCTAAATCATCACATTGTGAGACCTTGCAGTCGGCACCAACCTTAGAGTTTCATGCAATAATACCTAGATGGGAGTCTGGCGCTAGTGTCTACGCGGGCTCGTTCAGCGGCGCGTTGTACCACCATGGGAATGATGGGAAGTACACGCTATGGGTCTGCTTCGGATGGATTATGTACTTGAGATACGCGACGCTTGTTTGCCGAGTGTAAAACAAAGTGATATGAAGTTATTGCCAATTAAAACTTGCTTCTTTTTTAAATGCGAATGCATTTCATAGCCGGGCTATGTCAGGCATCCGGCGTTGTCCGGCGTTGTCCCGCGTTGTCCAGCGTTGTCCGCGGAGGAGGAGGATAGGTTGAGGAGGTAAGCGCCGGCAGGTGTTAGATGTGAAGCACCTTATGGCGAAGCTTAATCCGGTGGTGGTGGCGGGCGGCGTGACCACCCTTACTGCGCATGCGCAAACCCTTTAAAAAATAAAAATTACACAATCTCCCGCTAAAGGGAACCATGTGTAGATGTGAAGCAGCGGGCGCTAACGCTTACACTGGCGGTGGCGTTGACGCTGGCGCTATCGCAGCGTTGCGCAGGAGAGAAAACTGAGAAGGCGCAAAGCACGCAGTGATGGACCGGTGTATCCTGCTGGAACATGCCAATCGCTGCTAATGGGCAATGAGAGACAGAAGACTCGGACTGGACACAGAGACCCGCAGTGCGCTTTTAGTTAACGCGCACGCTGCGAATTTTTAGATGTGAAGCATCTTATGGCGAAGCTTAATCCGGTGGTGGTGGTGGTGGTGGTGGTGTGCCGCGTGCCCACCCTTACTGCGCATGCGCAAACAGTTAAAGAAAAAATAAAAATAAAAAACCTCCTCTCCCCCTCTCTCTCCTCTAGGCATCCCTCCCCACGGCAACCACACCCTCACTGCGCATGCGCCTCCCTTCCTCTCTCCCCCTCTTACACTCCCCCCTCTCTCCATCCCTGCCCGCGGAGTCTAACTCTCCCTGCGCACGCGCGTCCCCCCCCTCTCTCTCCTCTGCTACGCTCCCCCCTCTCTCCTCTACGCATCCCTGTACACGGCGTTCACACTCCCACTGCGCATGCGTGTCACCCCCCTCTCTCTCCTCTCCTCCGCTTCCCCCTCTCTCGCCTCGCGACGCCGACGCATGCAGCGTCTGCTAGCGAGTTTCTTGGTTGAAAAAACCGACTGCTCGCGCTGCACAACCGTTCACTGGCCATCCCGTATATATGGCAATGGATCTTGACCTCCAAGGTGGTGCCGGTGGAAGATTTCTCCTGTGCGTTGTTGAACAATAAAAATTCGCAGCGTGCGCGTTAACTAAAAGCGGAGTGCGGGTCTCTGTGTCCAGTCGGAGTCTTCTGTCTCTCAGTGCCCATTAGCAGCGATTGGCATGTTCCAGTAGGAAACACCGCTCCATCACTGCGTGCTTTGCGCCTCCTCAGTTTTCTCTCCTGCGCAACGCTGCGATAGGGCCAGCGTCAACGCCACCGCCAGTGTAAGCGTTAGCGCCCGCTGCTTCACATCTACACATGGTTCCCTTTAGCGGGAGATGGTGTAATTTTTTTATTGTTCAACAACGCACAGGAGAAATCTCCCACCGGCACCACATTGGAGGTCAAGATCCATTGCCATATATACGGGATGGACAGTGAACGGTTGTGCAGCGAGAGCAGTCGGTTTTTTCAACCAAGAAACTCGCTAGCAGACGCTGCCTGCGTCTGCGTCGTGTGGCGAGAGAGGTGGGAGCGTAGGAGAGGAGAGAGAGGGGGGGGGGGACGCGCACGCGCAGTGGGGTGTGGACGCTGTGGGCAGGGATGCCTAGAGGAGAGAGGGGGGGAGCGTAGGAGAGGTGAGAGAGGGGGGGACGCGCATGCGCAGTGGGGAGCGTGGGCAGGGATGCCTAGAGGAGAGAGGGGGGGGAGCATAGGAGGGGAGAGAGGAGGGACGGCGCATGCGCAGTGAGGGTGTGGATGCCGCGGGGAGGGATGCCTAGAGGAGAGAGAGGGGGGAGAGGAGGTTCTTTATTTTTAAATGCGAATGCATTTCATAGTCGGGCTATGTCAGGCATCCGGCGTTGGCGTTGTCCGCGGAGGAGGAGGAGGAGGATAGGTTGAGGAGGTGTGCGCGCCGGCAGGTGTTAGATGTGAAGCATCTTATGGCGAAGCTTAATCCGGTGGTGGTGGTGTACGGCGTGACCGCCCTTACTGCGCATGCGCAAACCCTTTCAAAAAAAAAATAAAGATAAAAAAACCTCCTCTCTCCCTCTCTCTCCCCCTAGGCATCCCTCCCCGCGGCAACCACACCCTCACTGCGCATGCGCCTCCCCTCCTCTCTCCCCCTGCTACGCTCCCCCCCTCTCTCCTCTAGGCATCCCTGCCCGCGCCGTCCACACTCCCACTGCGCATGCGCACCCCACCTCTCTCTCCTCTCCTACGCTCCCCCCCCTCTCCCTCTCTCGCCTGGCGACGCCGACACAGGCAGCGTCTGCTAGCGAGTTTCTTGGTTGAAAAAACCGACTGCTCGCGCTGCACAACCGTTAACTGGCCACCCCGTATATATGGCAATGAATCTTGACCTCCAAGGTGGTGCCGGTGGGAGATTTCTCCTGTGCGTTGTTGAACAATAAAAATTCGCAGCGTGCGCGTTAACTAAAAGCGGTCTGCGGCGGAGCTCGGCGGAGCTGTATATGAAAAAGAAAATTAAAAAAAATAAATAAAAAAGTTAAAAAAACAAGAAAAAGCAAAAAAAAAGGCGCTGCGCCGTGCTCCCGACCGGGCTGCAGAAATTAGGCGCCTTTTCCTTCTTCAAACCACAACCACCATATATAAATGGAGTGAAGCGCGCGCGAAATGCATTCGCATTTCCTCACGATTCCCTTCGGGGAGGTGGGGGCTTTTATTTTTTTGAAAGGGTTTGCGCATGCGCAGTAAGGGAGGTCACGCCGCACACCACCACCGGATTAAGCTTCGCCATAAGATGCTTCACATCTAAAAACCTCCTCTCTCCCTCTCTCTCCTCTAGGCATCCCTCCCCGCGGCAACCACACCCTCACTGCGCATGCGCCTCTCCTCCTCTCTCCCCTGCTACGGTCCCCCCCCTTTCTCCTCTAGGCGTCCCTGCCCGGAGCGTCCGCACTCCCACTGCGCATGCGCGCCCCCCTCTCTCTCCTCTCCTACGCTACCCCCCTCTCTCGCCTCGCGACGCCGACACAGGCAGCGTCTGCTAGCGAGTTTCTTGGTTGAAAAAACCGACTGCTCGCGCTGCACAACCGTTCACTGGCCACCCCGTATATATGGCAACGGATCTTGACCTCCAAGGTGGTGCCGGTGGGAGATTTCTCCTGTGCGTTGTTGAACAATAAAAATTCGCAGCGTGCGCGTTAACTAAAAGCGGACTGCTAGTATCTGTGTCCAGTCGGAGTCTTCTGTGTCTCATTGCACATTAGCAGTGATTGGCATGTTCCAGTAGGAAACACCGCTCCATCGCTGCGTGCTTTACGCATCCCCAGTTTTAAATGCGAATGCATTTCAAGTGCGTGAGGGCGCTCGCATCGCGGGAGCTCGGCGGAGCTATATATGAAAAAAAAAATTTACAAAAAATAAAAAAAAATAAAAAATAAAAAAATAAAAAAAATAAATAGAAAAATAAAAAATAATAATAAAAAAAGAAAGAAAAAGAAAAAAAAACAACAACAACAAAAAAATCAGGCGCTGCTGCGTGCTCCCGACCGGGCTGCAGAAATTAGGCGCCTTTTCCTTCTTCGAACCACAACCACCATATATAAATGGAGTGAAGCGCGCGCGAAATGCATTCGCATTTCCTCACGATTCCCTTCGGGGAGGTGGGGGGCATCTTTTTCTTTATGCGTAAAACTTACTGCAAAAAGTTTGCGTGACCGTGAGATGGAAGTGATACCTGGAGGAATTTAACTGCCAGAATATGCATTGCTCTGCCATAGTGTTCCAGGTTTGGCATCAAATTTTAATGAATTATTTTTTATAACACTCGAAAACAAACACGCTTGTTTTCCGCTCAAAAGCACACATGGTATATTTATGGAAATAACGGCACTGTATTGAGTGAGAAACAACGTATCGTCTGCTGCGATGCCAGGTGCGCCTGTCCAAGTGGCCTGCCCCCAACCCATCTCTCGTTTTGTAGTGAAGACCAATTTGAGGAGCGTGACAGTGCGTCTACTTAGCGTCGCCGTCGTTTTGCAGTCGCTTTGAACGAGTTTTGGCGAGACGTGCTGATAAAAAGACGTGAACTCTATGCGATATCCTGCACTGGCATGGGACGCTACGTCTACGCGCAGCGGTGAGTACTCGACGCTTCGCTAAAACTGTCATATACAACCCGTAAAGCTGCAGCGTCGCAGCAAACCAAGAGACCGAGCGGTCTTCAGCCTCTTTGAACAACGCAGGCACTGCTTGAGTGCTTTGCACCGCACCCCACTACCCACGCTGCGCATAGAACGAAACTGAAACTTTAGGAAAAGATCCGTAGACAGTTCGCAAGCTAATGCTATCCAATCCGAAGCCTGTACTTCCCATCATTCCCTTGGTGGTACAACGATATCAGCGCCAGATTCCTCTCTGGGTATTATTGCATGCAACTCCATGACACCAACCCTTAGCATGAAAGCGGAATGTTGAGGCTAGCATAAATGGCACATTCACACTTGAGAAGCGAAGAGGAAACGAAAACGCAAGGGGGGGCCCAAAAACCACGTCCAGCGAGTTGAAAACGTTTACATTTGTTCTGCCTCTCGTACATGCCACCGCCGCCGCCGCATTCGCCACTCTGAGAATTCATTCCATTTTACCAGTTTTCTGATGCTAAATTTCATACCGAATTCTAGTTATTCATGCAAAATACTGAAAAGAAACAGTTTGCACCTTTTAAAACGTTGTTTCGGGAGATACGCCAGCAGAAAGGACACGGGCGACCATACCGGCAGCGACAGCGGTGGATTCAGCCGGCTGTGCAAAAGCGAGACACGTTAGGGCATGCCGATTAGTTGCTGCTGCACGTTCTTCTACTTCCAGTGTTCTCGGCGATTGTAATCCAAACCAGGCTCTCGATGAACGCGTCCTTGTCGAGGCCGTGAGCTTTGCCATATACTGTACGGGTAGTTTGCAATTGCGCCAATACGAGCCACCGCCGACTCCTTTGCCGCCATGTTGAATTTGCGGCCGGCTGTTTACATCACGTGGCTTGAGCTGCAGCCAAAGCCTGTGAAGCGGAAAAACGATCCGCTATAGCGTGGCGGAAAAATTGGTCTCGGACTGATTTTTTCGCGTCGGCCTCGCGGCGTGGTTTTTCGGCCATTTAGGCGGCGGAGCGAGTGAATTCCCGGTGAGTTTTAACGCTTTCGCTCTCTTCGAGGCCAACTGTGAACGTGCCTTAAGACCCGAAACAAATGTGGAGATCTGTCCGCCTGACTAGCTATTTGCGGGTACCGGATTCCATTCCTAAATTCGGTGCAGCGACAGCTGTTCCGCCCAACTGATAGCCGCACCACTTCCAAAAGAAAACACGCAGGAGTGCCTTATGTCTCGACTTAAAAAATGGTGTGGGTTCTGCGTCCCAAAACACCTGCTCCCAAAACACCTGCGTCCCAACGCACCTCCGTCCCAAGACGGACTACTTTGCCGAGGGCTCCAAAAATTTAGATCTCCTTGGTTTCGTTATATTAAACCCATGTCAACACGCGGGCACCTAGCCTTTTGCCGCCACTCAAATGCGGCCGCTGTGGTCGGGATACAATCCTGCGACGTTCCCAGACTTCAGTCAACCACTCGATCGGGTTCTGAGTGGCTATGACGTCAAGTGAATTCAACAGGCACTTGGGTCAAGGGAAGTATAGGAGATATTTACTTGCTGTTATTTTTCTCAAATTGAAAGAAATTGAAATGGATGAAAAATTAAGCCCTCCTTCGGTGGGTTTAAACCTCAAGCCTTCTAATTACACGCTTCGCATCCAACGGATGGAGGATCAGTTTTTTAACACGAGAATATTTTATGCCGGGCTCCACCAAGACGTGAGTAACGTCTTCCCGTCACGTAAATGACGCAAAAATGCACACGATCAGATGGCGAAGAAAGAAGTTCCGTCAACGGGCACAGGATAGCGTGCCCGTTGACGAGCACGCTATCCTTTGCGCCACGATCACACACTCCGGACGCTTTACGAACGGGCCTTTTATGTCTCACACTTTCGTCTCACAGTGCTCTCCCCAGTGTTGCCAGTAACGTGTTACTAGTAACGCCGTTACCGGTAACCCGTTACTTTTTCCGGTAACTTAGTAACGTACTCGTTACAATTTCGGAACTGTAATGGGTAACGTTCTTACGCTACCATTTTTCGTTATCGTGTGGTGTTACGTTACTCGTTACTTTTTCCTACTGTAGGTGCCATTTTCCCAGAGCTCGACCCGACAAATTCTTTTGTTGCAGCGTCGGACTGTTGTTGGCTTGCCAGGCATGGACAAAGAAAGCTTAGGCGGAATCACTTTTGCTTGTAGAAATCGGGGGTTGAAATTTCATAAGACGCGCTGACTGTCTGTGGGGAGGGTTGGACATCGCCACACAAAAGCTTGAAGAAAACCGCGCAATCCGTCATGAGAAACAGCACGGACATGCTTTTCGGGTAAGTGTATTGTAGCAGGTGGATTGCTGGCACCTGCGCCTTTGCGTGCACAAAAGACAGGCTGCCCGAAAGGAAAGTGCATGGGATGGTTTAGTCCATACACGTGCTGATATTGAAGCCTCGTTCGTGGGGGAAGCAACAAACCTCCCCCAGAGGCTGCGGCAACGTAAAAACGACGTTCACAATTTCCAGTTAAAAAGGAGTACACTCGCTCAGCTCAAGTGGTGAACGACCACCGCATCGAATTTGACAAGTCCCGCGTCGTTGACTTAGAGGGCAATTACTATAGGCGTGATATATACTGAGTATGTGCAGCGCAAGGAAACGAAGACAACAGAAGACACATGAACGACATAGACTGGCGCTGACGACATAGACTGGCGCGACATAGACTGGCGCAACAGAAGACATGTGTCTTCTGTTGTCTTCGTTTCCTTGCGCTGCACATACTCAGTATATATCAAGCCATGTACCAACTCGCCCACCAACGTATCCTTCTTGTACTATAGGCGCCCTACTATAGGTGGCTTCATATAGGCCACGAGTGGGACACGAGACGTCAAAGTTTTTTCTTGTAGTGCAAAAAAAAAATTATCAGTAACTTGATTGGCGTCTCTCTCTTTCAACTAAAGCCCATGAATAGCGCTGTAACACGAACACTAAGGCCAACCACGGTTAAAGGTAGCTGGCTATATGGCAGACATATCCGCTATTAATCACCTAACCGTGGTTATCGCAAACGGGTGATTCCGCGAGAGATTGACACGGATCCGAAAAGGAATGTTTTAGATTTGATTGAGCCCGAAAAGGAGCTTAGTTTTCTTTTTTAAGTGCATAATTTAAGAGAAAAGAAATATCGAACATATTCAACACGGAGGGACCAATTTCATTACCTGTCGTTCTCGAAGGCTCATGACGACGTAACAGTGACACAAATATTCCCGTTACACAGAAGACATTTTGTGTATTCGCGAAGGCAAGTACTTTTGAAAAATGTCTACATATGCGACATTTCATGATAATTGCTACATAATAGTTGCTACTAAGTTGATAAGACTTATCAACTTTCATTTGAAAACAAATTTTGCTCTTTCTGTTTGTAACGGCAGCTACGTTTCTGTTTATTGAACTGCTGAGCGAGCAAGGCTCATCTTGAACACCCTTACATAAACGCTTGCAAATTTTTGCGGTAATCATACAGGTTAAAGCGAAGAAGAAATGTTTATGCGCAAATATTTTTGTCCGTGACTAGGCCAATAAAGCATTTCTTTACTACTACAAAATTTACGCATCCATTGTGCTAGTACAAGCACGCCGTCAGAATGGGTCTTTTCCGTGTAGTTAGTCTGCGCACTCGCGCCCGCGTCGATGAGGCACGCGCCATGGTTTTCGGTGGCCAAAACGCGAGCACAGGAGCGGCCCGAGGTAGAGCACTGGACAGGCTCGGGCCTACCCGAAAACCCGAGCCCGGTCCGGCCCGTGGGCCGTTCCGTTCCGAATAAAGCAGTTTTCCCGGCGGGCCCGGGCCGGGCTCAGGCCTGAAGCTCCGGGCATAGGACGGGGCCCGGGTATCAGATGGCGGGCTCGGGTCTGGCCGGGCTTGGACTTTGCTCAGTTCTTAAAGGGACACGAGAGTGAAACAATGAATAAGTTTAGATTGATAAAGTGCACTTGAGAACTCTAATGTCTTTAACTGCACCATGATAAGTTTATTAATACAGGAGAAAATAATCGTCAAATTTCAACTTTTAAATTTCGCGCCGAAATCTCCACGCGTGATGGCAGTGATATGTCATACTTTGCAGAGATTGGCTGAATGGAATTTCCTGAAAATAGGTATGTTAAATCTATAGCCCCCTGAAAGGTCATTTTTGCGGCTTTTTAACTATGTGGGCCCTAGTAGATGTCGTCAAAATGTATGACGTCACCGCGTTTGGTCCATGAATTTCAAAGTGACGTCGCCATCAGCATTTTCGTTTTGCAAATTTTCTCGATCACCAGTAGTCTTCTCGCGGCGAGAGAGGTGATTTTAGAAATGACAACGAGTAATTTTCTTATAATAGAAAAATTTTGTGTCCCGGCAGTTTAAGCTATTTGGAGAAGTTTTTTGAGGGACGCGTACTGAACTTACCTTGCTTCTTGCATGTGGGGCTACTTGATAGACTAGGCGCTTATATGGTTAATATCTCACTATTCTTTGGTTTAGTAATTGCACTCGCTATTATTTTATACCCTGAATTATATTGTTGCGAATATATTTACAACTTATTTACAATAAGGAATAGTCCAGCAGTCAAGATGGCGGCTGTTATTTTTCCGAACACCGACACGTCGTCTCCCTCTTCTTCGCACACTTCACCATAGTTATAGCTGCAACCCCGCAACATCGACCCCCCGGCGGCGAAAGCGCCGACTCGGCGCTTGTTAGCAGGTGTTGGGCGAAAGGTACGGCTTCAGGCGAGCGACGTGGACGATGTTTGAAGATGTCGAGGGCACCGTAGGGTCCAGAGGGGCTATGTCATAGGTGACGCCAGTCACCTGGCGTAGCACACGGTAGGGGCCGGAGTACTTGGGCAGAAGCTTTTCGGCCAGGCCAACGTGCCGAGACGGCGACCACAGGAGAACGAGGTCACCCGGATTAAAGCGGACGTTGCGGTGGTAACTGTCGTATGTATGCTTCTGGCGGAGCAGCGAGTCCGAAAGGCGTCGATGGGCAATCTGACGGGCCTTTTCGGCTGTGCTAATAGCATGGCGAGCATATGCCGTGAGCATGTGGGCAGGGGTGGGTACGAGCGTGTCGAACGGCAAGGTCGGTTCTTTTCCATACAAAAGGTAGAAAGGAGAATATCCAGCTGTGTCGTGGCGCGAGCTGTTGTAAGCAAAAGTTACAAAGGGTAGCGCAATGTCCCAGTCGCGATGATCAGTCGAGACATACATGGCGAGCATGTCAGTGATCGTGCGATTCAAACGTTCTGTGAGGCCGTTCGTTTGGGGATGATAGGCCGTCGTAAGCTTGTGCTTGGTTGCACAAGAACGAAGGAGGTCATCGATTACCTTGGATAAAAAGTAGCGACCTCGGTCTGTGATAAGTTGACGAGGAACGCCGTGATGTAAGATGACGTCTTGTATCAAAAAGTTGGCGACGTCTGTAGCGCAGCTGCTCGGGAGAGGTCTCGTAATGGCAAAACGGGTCGAATAATCTGTAGCTACGGCGACCCATCTGTTACCGTTGTTAGAAAGTGGGAAAGGACCCAGAAGGTCGAGGCCGACACGAAAAAAAGGCTCAGCAGGTATGTCGATAGGTTGAAGGAGCCCGGCGGGGTGTACGGCTGGCTTTTTCCGGCGTTGGCAGGACTCGCAAGAAGTGACATAACGATGTACGGAGCGGTAGAGGCCGGGCCAGAAAAAGCGTCGGCGGACACGGTCGTACGTTCTGGCAACACCAAGGTGGCCGGCCGTTGGTACATCATGTAGTTGCTGAAGTACGGTCGAGCGGAGATGAGCAGGTACTACGAGTAGTAGTTCCTGTCCCACTGGGTGCATGTTCCGGCGGTATAAGATGCCGTCTATGATGACAAACATGAGAAGTGAAGAGTCCGTCGAGTCAGTATTCAGGCGGTTCATTAGATCTCGTAGGGACGCGTCACGCCGTTGCTCGTCAGCCATGTTGCCGAAGGCGGAGAGCGAGGAAATGCAGATGGACGTGTTATCCGTTACGAGGTCTGGAGCGTCGACGGGGTACCGAGAAAGGCAGTCGGCATCCTGGTGTAAACGGCCCGACTTGTAGACCACTGTGTACGTGAACTCCTGAAGGCGCAGAGCCCAACGAGCTAGGCGCCCTGTTGGATCCTTCAGTGCTGAAAGCCAGCATAGAGCGTGGTGGTCTGTGGTAACGGTGAAAGGTCGACCATATAAATAGGGGCGGAATTTACCAACTGCCCATACAAGCGCCAGACACTCGCGCTCAGTAATAGAGTAATTGCGTTCAGCAGGGGAAAGGAGCCGGCTGGCATACGCAAGAACTCGATCATCACCGGATTGACCCTGGGCTAACACAGCGCCAATACCGTAGCCACTGGCGTCAGTGCGGACCTCGGTTGGGGCGGACGCATCGAAGTGGGCGAGGATCGGCGGTGTGGTGAGCAGCGTAATGAGGCAGGAAAAAGCACTGGCTTGGTCAGGACCCCACGAAAATGGCACATCTTTCTTGAGAAGATCAGTGAGGGGGGCGGGCAACATCTGCGAAGTTTCTGACGAATCGTCGGAAATATGAGCATAGGCCCACAAAACTCCGAACGTCTTTGACACAAGTTGGTACTGGAAAATCAAGGACGGCGCGAATTTTGTCGGGATCGGGCCGGATGCCAGATGAGTCAACGAGATGCCCTAGAATAGCAACATGGCGATGCCCAAAGTGGCATTTCGAAGAATTAAGTTGTAGCCCAGCCGCACGAAACACCGAAAGAATGGACGAAAGTCGGGTGAGGTGAGACTCGAAGGTTGGGGCAAACACAATGACGTCGTCCAGGTAACAGAGGCAGATATACCATTTAAAGCTGCGCAGAAGCGTGTCCATCATCCGCTCGAACGTGGCCGGCGCATTGCACAAGCCAAACGGCATGACTCTGAATTGGTAGAGACCGTCAGGTGTTACAAAGGCGGTCTTCTCACGGTCGAGGTCGTCTACGGCGATTTGCCAGTAACCAGAGCGTAGGTCTATCGAAGAAAAATAGGTTGCACCATGAAGGCAGTCCAGGGCATCATCGATACGAGGAAGCGGGTAGACATCCTTTTTAGTGATTTTGTTTAAATGCCGATAGTCCACGCAGAAACGCCAGGTGTGGTCCTTCTTTTTAACTAAGACCACAGGGGAAGCCCAAGGACTCGAAGAAAGCTCAATAATACCTTTTGTGAGCATCTTGTCAACCTCCTGTTGAATAACTTGGCGCTCTGATGGTGAAACTTGGTATGGACGCCTGTGAATTCGAGCTGCATCACCGGTATCTATGCGGTGCTTGACTTGCGAGGTTTGACCTAAGGGCCTGCCGTCAAAGTCAAATACGTCAGAGTAGGTCATAAGGAGATCACTCAGGTCTTTGACTTGAGAGGGCAAAAGGTCTAAGGCAATCATCTTGGTTATGTTGTTGTGCAGTGTAGAAGATGTGGCTGCGTCGGCTCTATGCGGGTTCGGGGAGACGACAGCGGGAAATTCAGGCGACACCGATGAGATCTGGCACTCGTGCGACGGTGACAGAGTAGCGAGAGCAATGCCTTGTGGCAGGACTTGAGTGCAGAGTCCGAAGTTCAGAAGAGGAAGGCACGTCTTGTTCGCTGTAACAGTTACAACTGTGTACGGAGAGGAGACGTTGTGGGCCAGTAAAACACTGGGAGAGGGACAGACCACGTAATCCCCGTCCGGTACACTGGGATATGGTTCAACAGCGACGCAAGTTAGGGCTTGTGGTGGCAGACGAACAAACTCAGCACACGAAAGCTTGTTCAGAACCATCTCCGACGCGTCGGCGGACTCAGGCAAGTCAAGTTTTACGACACCGGCTGAACAGTCAATGACAGCGGAGTGGTCACACAAGAAATCGAGTCCGAGGATAACATCATGAGGACAATGAGCGAGAACATGAAATAGAACGGACGTCTGGCGGTCGGCAAACCTCACACGTGCGGTACACATTCCGAGCACAGCCGGAGTTCCTCCACTTGCGACACGTACAAATAGGGACTCGGGCGGCGTAAGGACCTTATTTAATCGTGCACGGAGATCAGAACTCATAATAGAAATATGTGCGCCGGTGTCAATTAGGGCAGTAACAGGCAGGCCATCTACTTCCACAGCAAGCAGGTTCTGGTCCGTAGTGAGGGTCAACAGAGGGTTTTCAGGTCGGGGGTCCAATGCAGCGTCACCTCAGGGAGCTGCATTGCTCAGTTTTCCGAGTGGGGGGCGACCAGTAGGGCGGGGCGACGAATAGCGACGGGGGGCGACGAGTTGACCGGGGGCGACGATCGTGCGGGGACGGCGAACGGCTGGAGCGTCGGACTGATGTCGCAGGAGCCTCATCGTATTGTGGTTCACCGTCAGGAGCGGCAAATTGGTTGTCGTCACGTCGATAGCCATAAAACGAGCGAGATGGGGAAGTGCGAGAACGACAGTAGCGAGAAATATGTCCTACACCATGGCAGCGAAAGCAGATAGGCTTGTCGTCCTGTGTCCTCCACTGGGCAGGGTCACGATAGCGGCGAAACATTTCCGGTGCACGAGAAGGCGTTATGGAACTGACACGAGGTTCCGTGAACGAACATGTGGGCTGCAGTCCAACATTTGCGAGCTCCTCCCTCACAACCTGCTGGATCATCGAGATCATTGGTCGAGGATCATCAGATGGCCGCGCCAGAAAAGATGGTGGCGACGCCGCCTCGATTTCTCGACGCACAATGTGGACTACGCTCTCGTTGGTAGGCGGTTGACCGCATGGCGGCTGAAAATCCTCGCAGGATGACGTAGCGGCCGTGTTCGGAAGTCGCATGAAATGCTGGGCAATGCGGCGACTCTTCAGGTCTTCGAACCGGCGGCACTCCTTCATGATGTCGTCAACGGTTGAGCAGTCTTTAGACACGAGTAAATTAAAAGCATCATCCGCAATTCCCTTGAGCAAATGGCTTACTTTGTCATCCTCTGTCATGTTGGTGTCGACACGACGGCAAAGGGCCAGAACGTCAAGGATGTAGGAGACGTAAAATTCGGTCGACGTCTGTGCCCGACAGGAGAGTTCTTTAGAAGCGGCCCGCTGGCGTCCGACGGCTCTACCAAATAGGTCACGAAGCTTCTCTTTACAGGCGTCCCAACTGGTTAGGTCAGCTTCATGAGCCTGAAACCACGCGCCTGCTGTACCGCAGAGATAGAAGCCAACGTTGGCGAGCATCATTGTAGGGTCCCACCGATAGACCGCTGCAAACCGCTCGTACTTCGGAATCCAGTCATCGACGTCGATGTGGTCGGTGCCGCAGAAGTTCCCGGGATCGCGCGGTTGAGTCAATACGACCGGCTGTACCGGCTGTACCGGCTGTACCGGCTGTACCGGAGTCGCGGTCGAAGCGGCAGCAGCAGAGTTGCTTTCTGTTGACATGTCGGGGCTGTCCAGAACACGTCCGCTGCGGAGTTCCGTCTTGCGTCGTACCCAGCACGTCCACCAAAATGTTGCGAATATATTTACAACTTATTTACAATAAGGAATAGTCCAGCAGTCAAGATGGCGGCTGTTATTTTTCCGAACACCGACACGTCGTCTCCCTCTTCTTCGCACACTTCACCATAGTTATAGCTGCAACCCCGCAACAATATTTTGTACCGTCTGTAATAAATATAACACGATGAATTTATCTAATAAATTTATATCTTTAACTGATAATTGGAGAGCAGTCACAAAGCTCCAAAGCAGGGCAACTTTCTTGAAAGTTCCCGCAGTCCACTAAAACAAAAGATCTGCGGGTAGTCTCGTTACATAGAATCACTATAAAAAGACACCTTCTTTTTCCGACCTCCGTCACAGCTCCCAGTGGTCATGTGACGCGACTTGTACAGGCGCAGCCTGCTTTATGTGCCCACATTGTGAACATCTCAGTTTTCGTTGCGTTCCTTCATACGGTGCGAGAGCTACATGATACTGCCGCAACAGGGTTAGAATGTTTTTGGAATAGCTCATGTACATTAAGGAAGACGTTGGGCATAATATATTCCTTTGACGATGTATCCTGATTGAAAAAAAAAGAGGATTACGAATTCCACACTGCGTGATGTCCCCTTACCTCGAACCATATACATACAATGAGTAAGCGTCAAGGAGCTTATTCACGCATCTATTACCAAACTGGAACCAAACCTGAAAACATCAAACTTCCTTTGTCTAACTCCTGCCACTCCTACCCCCGTAGTCCAATTGCCACCTTCAATCATACAACATCGTTGGCAAAGCGTACATATAATACATGGAAAAATATAATAATATTGTGAAGAAGCTTATTAGCAGTTAGGCGACGATGTGCTTGTCAGCGACGACGCAGCGAGAGGCACAGTCCAGTGGGACAGCAGCGATCAGAAATACTAGGGCGGAGGAAGTCGTGCTTAGGAGGCTTCGGGCTGGGGTGGCCCTTACACCGGCTCTTATCTCAGCGTGGAACTGGTCGCATTTACCAGTGGGTGATACATGCCCGTACTGTTCTGTTCCGGCGAAGGAAGCAGATGCATACCATCTGATATGGACGTGCCAAGGGTTACAGACGGAACGCTCCCGTCATCTCCTGCAAGCCGGCCTTCACTACAGAGACTCACACAGTTATAACCGATGGATACACGACAACACATTCCACAAGACACTGCTTTACTTCATACACGACACCGGCCTAACGGCGCACATTTAATACAGCAGATATACACAACAAATATTATGCCTTAAGGGCAAGTCTATGTCGCAAATAAAAAAAAAAAGAAACACGAGCCGAGCGAGCCAAGCGTTGGCGATGCTGCTGCATAGAGGCACATCTGCTTCAGAATCGCCCCCGCTGAAAAAGAGCCATCCTGGCGACCTAAGATGTTTGAGGCAGAGGCTCATGATAAGGCTTGCGACGTGAAACATGGAAGATGTCACGTCCACCCCGGCGCATGTCTACCGATCGAGGAACTGGCTCGATAAGAAAATTGACCGGAGAGGTTTGCTCCAAGACGCGGTAGGGCCCTTCGTACTTTGGAACGAGCTTCGAGGATAGTCCTGGAGTTTGGTGTGGGACAGACAGCCATACAAGAGACCCTGGGGCATAGCTAGGATCTGGAAGTGAGGTGGTGCAGTTTTCTTTCTGGCGTTGCTGCTCTTGCGATGTAAAAGTGCGAACGAGCTGGCGGCACTCTTCGGCTTGTCGAGCTACGTCGGAGATAGGTTGGCACTCGGAAGCATCAGGGCGGTAGGGAAGCACAGTGTCGATGGTATGTGAAGGCTCGCGTCCGCAAAGGAGAAAGAAAGGCGAAAATCCCGTAGTTGCCTGTATCGCGGTGTTGTACGCGAATTTTACGTATGGTAGAACACGGTCCCAATTACCATGGTCAGTTGCCACGTACATCGAGAGCATATCACTCAGCGTGCGGTTAAACCGTTCTGTGAGCCCGTTAGTCTGCGGATGGTATGCCGTGGTCGTTCGATGAATGATGTTGCATTCAGAAAGCATGGCTTCGACAACCTCGGCGAGGAAAGCGCGTCCTCTGTCACTAAGGAGCTCTCGAGGTGCGCAATGTCGAAGTATGAAGTGATGTAGGACAAAAGAGGCAACATCCCGAGCGGTAGCACTCGGCAAAGCGGCAGTTTCGGCGCAGCGTGTCAGATGGTTGACAGCAACTATAATCCAGCGATTCCCATCCGTTGTCATTGGAAGGGGACCGTAGAGGTCAACGCCGACGCGATCGAATGGTTTCGCAGGGCATGGAAGCGGCTGCAATGCACCTGTGGTACGTAGAGGTGGCGATTTGCGTCGTTGGCAGTCAGGGCAGCACTGCACGAATTTCCGCACGTAATTGTACATACCGCGCCAGTAATAGCGATGGCGAATGCGTTCGTATGTTTTGAACACTCTGGCGTGGCCACATTGCGGATCGTCGTGGAGAGAAGCGCATACTCGTGATCGCAAGCTGCGTGGAATGACCAGTAGCCACCGGCGGCCATCAGCAGAGTAGTTGCGGCGGTGAAGCAGTTGATCGCGGATGGTGTAATGGAAAGCTTGGCGTCGGATGGACCGAGACACAGGAAGGGCGGACGTGCCAGATAGATAATCAAGAAGGGATGCGATCCACGGGTCACGACGTTGTTCGGTGGCTATCGAGTCGAGATCGAGAGATGACAAGGGGTGGGCGCAAGTGGTTCCGCATGCCGGATCTGGAGGTAAAGGTGAACGGGACAGGGCGTCGTTATCAGAGTGCTTGCGTCCGCAGCGGTATGCGACTCGAATATCGTACTACTGGATGCGGAGTGCCCATCGTGCTAGGCGGCCAGAAGGGTCTTTCAACGTGGCGAGCCAACAAAGCGCGTGGTGATCGGTTACGAGGTCGAATGGGCGGCCGTATAAGTATGGCCGGAACTTTCCAAGCGCCCACACCAGAGCCAAGCACTCTTTTTCGGTCACGCTGTAATTAGTTTCCGCTTTCGTCAGCGTGCGACTTGCGTCAGCGACTACGTATTCTCAGAAGCCTGGCTTTCGTTGAGCGAGGACAGCGCCGAGCCCTACGCCGCTGGCGTCTGTGTGTACTTCGGCAGGAGCTGTCGGATTGAAGTGCCGAAGGATAGGTGGGGAAGTGAGCAGTCGGCGCAGCGTTGCGAAGGCGATGTCGCATTCAGGGGACCAGGTGGAGAGGTCCACGTCACCGCGAAGAAGATGGGTCAATGGTGATATGATCGATGCAACATTGCGAACAAAGCGCCGGAAATAGGAACATAGGCCTACAAAACTCCGAAGTTCCTTCATAGTCGTCGGCTTGGGAAATTCTGCGACTGCCCGAAGTTTTGCAGGGTCTGGTAAGACGCCGTGCTTGGACACGATGTGTCCTAAGATGATCAGCTCCAGTGCATCGAAGCGGCATTTCTTGAGGTTCAGTTGAAGGCCAGCGTTGGTTAGACAAGTCAAAACATGCCGAAGGCGAAGTAGGTGTGTAGGGAAATCGGGCGAAAAGACCACGATATCATCGAGATAACAAAGACACATAGACCACTTCAGGCCACGTAGCGTGTTGTCCATAAGCCTTTCAAACGTGGCGGGCGCGTTACAAAGGCCAAAGGTCATGACGTTAAATTCATATAGACCGTCAGGCGTGACAAATGCTGTTTTCGGGCGATCGGATTCAGCCATTGGGACTTGCCAGTAGCCAGACCTCAAATCAAGTGACGAGAAGAATTCTGCTCCTTGAAGAGTGTCAAGGGCGTCATCAATGCGCGGCAAAGGATAGACGTCCTTGCGCGTTATCTTATTCAAACGACGGTAGTCTACGCAAAAGCGGATAGACCCGTCTTTCTTACGAACAAGGACGACAGGAGATGCTCAGGGACTGTGAGATGGTCGAATAACATCCCTGCGAAGCATGTCTTCGACTTGGTCGTTAATGACGCGGCGCTCTTCAGCGGAGACGCGGTATGGTCTTTGACGCAATGGCTGGTGTACGCCTGTGTCGACGCAATGCTGCACTTGCAACGTGCGGCCTAGTTGAGGTTGCGACACATCGAAGGAATGGCGAAATTCGTTCAGGAGGAGAAGAAGGTCGGCGTGTTCGGCAGGCGTGAGGGTATCGGCGATGGCGCTAGAAAATATGTCGCATGACGACTCCTCGAGGGCTGAAAGGGCATGCGGTTGGTCGCAGTAATCGTCCGGGACGTCAACCAGAGACGATGAGTCGATGTCTTCCACGCGGCCGAGACATTCGCCTGCAAGCAACATGAGTTGCGCGGAGAGTGGATTGAACACAAACATATTGCTGCTGCCGGCGACGATCTCAAGCATTGCGAAAGGTAGCGGTAGCGCTTTGCGAGTCGTGAAGACATCGGACGGCGTGAAAAAAACTGTAGCATCGTAGAGAGCATCGCATGAGACGGGAACAAGTGCGAACGCGTCAGGTGGAATGTCGGTTTCCTCCCGGACGATCAACTTAGGCGGCCTATGAAGAGCGTCATGTAATAGGGCGTCACACAACGGCGAATACTCAACTTCGGCCCGTGCGCAGTCGATGATGGCGTTATGGCGGGATAGGAAGTCCCACCCGAGGATGACGTCATGCGAACAGGCAGAAAGGACTATAAACTGAACGATGTACAGATGGCCTGCTATAACTACTCCTGCAGTGCAGGCTGCGAGAGGCGTCACTTGCTGAGCACTTGCGGTGTGGAGTGAGAGTCCGGAAAGTGGCGTCGTCACCTTGCGTAGTGAGCGGCAGAGATTACTGGACATAACAGAAACAGCTGTGCCAGTGTCTACAAGCGCAAAAGTACAAACACCTTCAACAGTTATGGCGACCACGTTAGCAGTAGAAGAGCGAGGGCTTGGGCAGTTCGAAGACGGCGCAGTTCTTGCCTCTGGAACTGCGGCGCTCAGTTTTCCTGGTTGGAAGGTACGGGCCGGCGACGCATGGGGGAGAGCGATCGTCGACGTGGAGATGGTGAGCGCAGCGGCTGGAAGTCAGGCTGGTTATTAGGGTCATAGCGCGGTGAGGGGCCAGGAAGGTATGGGGGGGAAGGGTGGCTGGCTGCTGTATTGCGACCACCGGGCACCATCGCTAAACGTTGGGGGGTGACGGCGGCAATGACGAGCGACGTCTCCGGGAGTACCGCAGGCATAACATATCGGGCGGTTATCAGGCGTCCTCCAAGGATGGTTGACTGGTGGTGCTGCCCAAGATGCCGTATAAACGGGTGGTCGCGCAGGCTGTGAGGGCATGGTGTACGCTGACTGCGGAAGCCTACGCATTGCCTGTGCATACGTGAAGGGCGCGGCCACAGGCTGCACGGGTTGCGCATAGGTGACAGGAGCGGCCAGAGGCTGGACTGCAGGCGCGTAGTTGACAGGTGTGGCTGGAGACGGCTCGTGGTGCGCAAGGGGAACAGCGTGGGCGACCTCCTCGGAAATGACAGTGCGAAGCGTGGCGGGCAGACGGGAGGTGGGCTCGTGAGTGAAGGGAAGCAAAGAAAGTTGGTGAGCCACTTCCTCACGAACGAAGTCTCGGACCTGCTGAAGCAACGTGGAATTGTCATGCATGGTGTCAAGACTGGACAGCGACTCGCCGCTCCGCTGAGGCTGTCGAGTCAGTCCACGTTGCTTCTTCAACTCGTCGTAGCTCTGGCACAAGCTGACGACTTCTGACACTGTGCGTGGATTCCGAGCCACGAGCATGTGGAATGCGCCTTCGTCAATACCTTTGAGGATGTGTTGAATCTTGTCAGCGTCGGGCATGCAGTCGTTGATACGTCGGCAAAGGTCGACGACGTCCTCAATATAGCCGGTGAAGCTCTCGCCTTTCTGCTGAGCGCGGACGTTCAAGCGCTGCTCGGCGCGCTGCTTTCGGACCGCCGGTCGTCCGAACACTTCAGAGAACGACGTCTTGAAAGCGGATCATGTGGGGATGCCGTGTTTGTGGTTGTACCATAGCTCGGCGACGTCGGTGAGATAAAATATGACGTGGCCTAGCTTGTCGGGGTCATTCCACTTGTTATGCGCGCTCACAAGTTCGTAGCGGTCAAACCAGTCTTCCTCGTCGGTCTCATCTGCACCGCTGAAGATCCTTGGGTCCCGTAGCCGAGGGATGCCGGTGCAGGTGACGGACTGGGGTGAAGGCGTCGGTGGGTTAGCGGTGTCGGTCATGATGGGAGGAAGCGTTCGGCTTCGCAGCTCCAGGGTGTAGCGACGGGGAAGTACAGCACCCTCCACCAATTGTGAAGAGGTTTATTAGCAGTTAGGCGACGATGCGCCTGTCAGCGACGACGCAGCGAGAGGCACAGTCCAGCGGGACAGCAGTGATCAGAAACACGAGCCGAGCGAGCCAAGCGTTGGCGATGCTGCTGCACAGAGGCACATCTTCTTCTTCACAATATAAAAAGAACGAGCATTGTACAAACTATGCGTAACATACACTGGTTAAACCTACAAGGAGAAGCCCTCAAAGAGAAGTTTTACAGATTATATTGAAGAGTGGCACGACGTTCGGGAACAATAAAAATGAAGCGATGAGCAGAAAAGCTATGTTCATTCTGCAGAACTCCGCAGAGACGTCAAAATTTGCTTCACTGGGGGAGGTCTGATAACTACGACTGCCGACGCCTTCGCTATTCGCAAGGAAGACCTCTGCGGCAAGCGCAAACAGCTGAAGAAACTGTAGCGCGGCAATATGCAACAGATTATGGCGTGCTTACAGCCGAAATCTCTTGATAATTTGACTTTCTGCGCAATGACGTTTAAAGAAATGAACTGGGAACTATGCCAAAAGAACTTACTTAATTAGATTTTCGTTTATTGATACCCTCAAGGCATGCCCGTAGCCAGAAATTTTTTTCGAGGGAGGGGGGGGGGGGGGAGCCGGGCCCCCCAGCTCTCCCCACCCCCTCTGGCTACGGGTCTACCTCAAGGCCAAATACATTGCAGAGGGAAGTGAGTAGAATATTAGAAGTGAAAGCAAACAGGAAACGCAGCAAACAATAAATAAATACACGAGTTATTTAAGGAAGTGGGATGGCGCAAAGTGCGCGCTCGGCGCCCCACTCGGTGCGATGCGCTGGCTCCCCTTGCACTTTGGACTGGAGGGTGTAGTCGCCTTTGCCGGGGCGCGCACGCGCCATTATCTTGGGGTGGGGGGGGATGGGGGGCAGTTTTACGTCGTGTGCTTTCGTCGGAAAGACTGCGTTTAGGTTACAGAGCGCACAAAGGTCACTTCGCTGGCTGCAGAGGCCCCTTTTCCGAAAGAAGCGTGCTGTTCAAACACAGTGAAGTAACAACTGTGACACTTGTTAGTTCGCGCTCGTCCTGTGTATACCTGTGCGTATGTTTCGTGCGTCCTTTGCGCTTGAGCAGTGCGCTCCAAGTTTCGATCTGCTTGCCATTCTTGACGTGAAATGCCAATTTGTTGCTATTGCATTCATAGCTTCGCCCTTGCGGCGAAATTGTGACTTTTTTTGCTACAATATCTGCGACCGTGGGCGTAGGTAGGGGCGTGCAAAAGTCAAGCTCACCAACACTTGTTCCCTAGCCAAGCCACACAAGCACTCCCCACCTCCCCTACCTTGGTGCAACACGAGTTTGCACAGCACCGCCCAAGACAAAATTCTGCCGATCGTCATGTCCGCTACCAAACGCTGTTGATGATTCCCATTGTATATGTTGAAAAAAAATATGCACAGTATACCGGTGCTGAGTAGCCGTTCATCGTACCCATGTGTTGTCAACTGGTACCACAGTGAGGCCCTTTTGCACAAGGGATTGCCCTAGAATACGTCTTAGCGTAGCGTGCGCACCAAAAAAAAAGGAAAAAAATTCCCATTTCCCGCTAAAGGGAAGCATGTGTCGATGTGAAGCAGCGGGGAGATAATTAGCTTGAGTGGGAGGAACTTCGCCGCTCTCCATTCACGGCGGCGGTCCGGGCGTTCATCGCGGCGCTGCACAGGAGAGAGAATGAGGCGCGCGCGCTCCGTCATTTTCATACCGCGGAACTACCGTGGCGCCCCCCAGCGGAGTATGCAGCTGTCACACCACCTGTCGTGCTCGCCGCTCCGTCGAAGATTCCTAGAGGAGAGAACGGGGGGGTGACCGTAGGAGAGGAGAGAGAGGGGGGAGGGGACGTGCATGCGCTGTGCGGGTGTGGGACGCGGCAGCCGCTCCGTAGAGTAGAGGATTCCTAGATGAGAGAGGGGAGAGGACACGCATGCGCTGTGGAGATGTGGGACGTGGGGTCTGCTCCGTAGCGTAGAGGATTCCTAGAGAAGAGAAAGGGGGGGTGCGCAGGAGAGAGAGGGGACGCGCATGCGCTGTGGTGGTATGGTACGCGGGAAGGAGGGACGGAGGTCCATCCAAACACATGCAAGTAAGATTAAGGAATGGGCTCAACCAGGGCGACAGACACCACCTGCCTAGCCATTGCTAAGCAGCCTCTCTGTGCTCTCGGCCATGACTCAAGGAATGGGGCCAACCTCGGCGACAGCCACCACCTGCCTAGCCATTGCTAAGCAGCCTCTCTGTGATCTCGGCCATGACCCTGATGACTCTGATGAAAAAAAAACGTAGACATTTGCTACTTAAAACGCCTTGTGAGACACCATGTTGGCCAGCACCACCCTGTTTGATGTCCCTTATGAGGTCACGTAGACGTATCTGAGCACTTGAAAGGTGTTCACCGATGTCTGGCTGTATCCCAGTGGAGCCAAGAGCATCGAGGCGCTGACACGTTGCGACAATGTCAGCGACAGTAGCCGCATTCTCAACAGCAACATCGTTGCATTGTTTCACTGTTGCATTAAAAGCAACAATGAGGCTTGCTCTCTCCTATTACGACATCGATGAATTGACACGCCTACAGCACGCAAGAACATCCTAAATATGCTATGTGTACGACTCTCCAGGATGTTGTTGGTGAGCAGCGACAGTCCTCTGCGCGAGAGCTGACCGAACAGCTGGTGTGCCAAGAACCTGGGGAAGCTGCTTCTGAAATAGTTGCCCTGTCGGGTAAGTGAACAATGACGTTGAAGTAGCATGTCCTTGCGATGCATGTCAGAAAGAAAGAGACGTAACGCGGCTTGGCGGTATCGTCCCACCCATTAGCAGCACCGACGCGGCCGGAGTCGTCCAGCGGGTACTCCAAGTTTTTCTCCTGGAAGGCCAGCGAGAAGAGGGTGCTTACGTTGTTGCCCGTGTATGAAAACAGCAGGCATTGCTACCGGTGATAGGGTGGTGATGGCATCAGCGCCGGCAAGCTTGTTCTGCCACATGCTGCCGGCAACTGGGGTCAAACGGCGGCCTGAACAAAGTTTTAGAAAGTACAACGGTCTGGTAGAGAACCGAGGACCGGAAAGTCACCTGCTCCACGTATGATGTCTTGGCTGACGTTTGTTTGACGTTTATACGTCCGAGGACTCAGCAGCGAGCAAGAAGCCAGCAGCAGAGCGCTCACACACAAGATGTTGATAATGATGACATGTCATGGATGAGAACAGAGAGACAAACGGATGATTATGATTACGATAATGTACAGATGAGGAAGAAGGGTATAAAAAACGCCCACTATAAACGCATGCGAAAAGGTAAACCTTGAACGTTAAAGTTACCCAAAGAAACGCCACTGGCAAAAAGCCGTGCCTTTATACTCTTGACAGTAGCTGGTGGCATTTCCTATTGATAGGACAAAGATGAATTCGCGTCGCTGCAGTACGTATGCGAACGCGTTAAACTTACATGCATCATAATGGAGCTGTATATGACTTACCAGCAGACTACAGGAATATAAGCAACAAAAATGCATCTCGTAATAACCATGCCATGGCCACGCAATGCGATATTGACTTTGGTGTTGGTAGACGGTGCAGTTCGACCATCTGCGCCGCCGTTGGGTAGGTGTATCCAAGTTGGCTGAGATGCCCGTAAGAAAACAGCCTCGGATGCGCGGTCTTCTAATATTAAAGAGTGCATAAAAGATTAACCATGAGCAGCGGGCATGCAAATACTTTGTCTGCGTTTACCGGAATTATGCATTACGCGGTCCATATTTCAGAGTACTAGCTTAGCTGAAGGAGTTAAAACAACTGCTTTCTCTAAACCTATACGCTACTTATGTAGGGGTCGCTATCGTGTTCCTAATTCGCAAATTTCTTCCCTGCAATGGCCGTGTCGCACCACGTGTAGCTCCTGTATAAGGGCCATTTGCAAGAGCGGTTAAGAATACTGTGGCCTTGAAAACCAGTCCGCAACACTGACCCATTCAAAGCAGCTTGTGCACATGCATACATCGCTGATAATTTTAGTTATAGGTATTTCATAAAATAGCTACTCCAATTGCTGGGCCACTCATTAGCTTTGATCAATTTTTCGCAAGACAGTCCACCGCACTAAGCATAGCGCAGTGTCACGGCCGCTCGATGAAAACGCCGTGCGACCTGCTGCTTCGAAGAGCAGCCAGTGGGAGAGAGCAGACGCGGAGTTCACAGTTCTCGCCGCATTTTGCTCGGAGGGTGCTGGTAGTAGTTGAACGCCCCACGCGATTGTTCAAAACACGCGAAGGCAAGCTGCGAAAAATGGGAACGCCTCTGTTAATTTGTAAGATGGATGTAAAGCTGGCCTGAGACTCGAGCTGACATTGAACTAGCTCCTATTGCTTATTTCGCAGAGAGAGAAGAAACGTTTATTAGTACCTCCTATTAGTAACTAAAGTCGGTGGGGCCCTTCGTCCAGAGCTCCACTGGCTATAGCGGCTCGCCGGGCCTGGTCCAGGGTTGCCAGATGGCTTCCCAAGGCCTGATCCGAGAGTCGCGCCTCCCACGACCAATGTGGTAACGCGTGTGGTTTCATGAGTGCGGAGTTTGCCGCAACAAGGCGCGAGGGACAACTGTATGTAATGTGTGTCAGTGTTGGTATCCCTCCGCACCACGGGCACTCATCGCTATATTCGGAGGGGTGTATTTTAGAAAGTGTGTGTAGGTTGGGGTACGTCTTCGTCTGTAGACGGCGCCAGTCTCTCGATTGTGTTCTGTTCAATTTCGGGTGAGGTGGTGCCATAGTGCGTCGCTCCAGCCGTTGAGCTTCGAGAATGTCAGCTCGACCGCTTGGTCGCTCGTCGTCGTCAGGGGCTATGGTATCGTCTACAGGCGCGTCCGTCGCTCGGTATGTACTTTCGCGAGCGAGTCGGTCGGCCCGTTCATTTCCGGGAACACCCGTATGTGCCGGGCACCAAATGATGCCGTGGTCAGATGCGATGTGCGAGCCTAGGATTCTTAGGACAGTTCGTGGTATTGTGCCATGCATGTAAAGTCGGCATGCTGTTTGTGAATCTGTGAAGATGGTGGAGTTTGCACCTCGCTTGTCCGCATCTGTGATGGCCAGGGCGATTGCAGCGGCCTCCGCTGTTGCCACGGACGATGTGCGTATTGTCGCTGCCGCCACCAGTTGTCCTCTATTACTGGCCACTGCCGTGTACGTGCGGGACCCACTTGGAGTGGTGCCGGAAGGGCAGGCGTCCGTGTAGTATACATCAGGATCAGTGCCCTGGTTGCGAAGTTTTCGTGCACGAGCTTGGCGTCACGCACTGTGGAAGACCGGGTGCATGTGACGCGGTACTGGTGCCACGTGGATCTGCGAGCGCATAGTCGGAGGGAGTAATTCTGTGCTATCTCCACTGTACTACGGGGCGAGAGGAAAGCCAAGCTTGGTCAATATAGCCCGTCCTTGTGGTGTGGTGTTTAGCCGTTCCTGCTGCGCTAGGAAGGTAGCTGTTGCATATTCTTCATAAGTATTCAGCATCCCGAGCTGATACAGAGCTGTGGTGCTTGTCCGCCTCGGTGGATCAGTGGCTAGGGTGCTCGGCTGCTGACCGAAGGTCGCGGGTTCGATCCCGGCCGCGGCGGTCGCATTTTGATGGAGGCGAAATGGTAGAGGCCCGTGTACTGTGCGATGTTAGTGCACGTTAAAGAACACCAGATGGTCAAAATTTCCGGAGCCCTCCACTACGGCGTCTCTCATAATCGTATCGTGGTTTTGGAACGTTAAACCCCACATATTATTATTATTATAGAGCTGTGGTGCTGGCGTTTTGCGGCAGCCCCAGGGCTGCCTTGCAAGCGATTCGAAGGAGTCGGTCCGCTTGCTCGATGTCTGCCCTACGGGTTGCTTGATAGGGCAGTGCATAGGTGATACGTCTGACTACGAAGGCGTGCACTAGCCGTAAGGTGTCAGTTTCGCACGTTCCTTTTCTGCTGCGAGCGTTGCGACCCAAGAGGCTGGTGATATACCCCTCACCGTGCGCTTGAGATTCGCAAGGGTGTGAGCTGTGCTCCCCGTTTCCTGGACGTGCATACCCAGAATTCGAAGCTGCGCTACTCTCCTGATCGTTTTGCCTGCTAGTATCAGTTGGAGCTCTGGGTATCTGTCAGCCCGGGTGTACTTTGGCCGCACATGGATGTATGCCGATTTTTCCGGTGAACAATCATGTTCATTTTCTTCATGTGACTGTATATAACGTCAATTGCCCTTTGCAGTACGTACTGCCTATCTCCGTACGAGCCCTTATTTGCCCAACATGTAATATCGTCGGCGTAAATGGCCAAGCCCAAGTCCGGATCCTCCTGTAAGTCAAGAACCATTCTTCTCATGGCGAGATTAAAGATAAGTGGGGAAAGGATGGAGCCTTGCGGGGTTCCCCTGTCTGGAAGGCTGTATAGGGAAGAGCGTGTTGTGCCCAAACCAATTGTGGCGGTACGGCCAGTCAGAAAGTCCCGTACGTATTTGTAAATGCGTTCGCCGCATCCGATATCTTGAAGGCCTTGCAGGACTGCTTCATGAGATACTCTGTCAAAAGCCTTATTAATGTCTAGCACTAGTAGGATCCTGTCCAAACTACCCGGTGGAGGATTGAGGACGTCCTCTCGAAGCATTAGGAAGACATCTTGGGTGGAGATGCCTTTCCGAAAACCCACCATAGAGTCTGGCAGGAGGGCGTGTCGCTCTATATGGTATTCCAGGCGCGTGAGGATGACTCTCTCAAATAGCTTTCCTAGACACGACGTAAGGGATATCGGCCTTAGATTCTTCAAGTCCCGGGGCTTGCCTGGTTTTGGAATGAGAGCAATAGTTCCCTCCTTCCAGCGTTGTGGTATATTTCCTTCTGGTGACCAGACTTCTTTGTTAAAGAAGTCTGTGAGCTGTTGGAGGGTTGAGTCGCTTAAATTTCGCAGCATTGCGTTAGTTATCCCGTCCGGTCCTGGGGCTGTGTTTTTTCTGAAAGCTTGTGCAGTGGCATAAAGTTCTTAAATACTGATGTAGGCGTCCAAGGCAGGGCTGGCAGGACCTCTATATTGACTGCCGGATTTTATCCCGACTTGTGCCACATCGTTGGTACCGGTGCATTCTCTTTTTTAACTGCGTAATCAACTCTTTCTCCAAACCGTCGTACTCTCCCACAAGTTTAGTGAGGGTATTTGCGGTTCCTGTGCGCGTTCCCACGGGGTCTAACATGCTGCGTAAAATATTCCATGTCTTCTTAGTGTCGAGGGTACCGAGTAGCGAGTCGCAAAAGCTATGCCAGTTATTCGTATACAATGTACACGCGTATACGGCTGCCGCATCTGTCACTTCCTGAATTCGTTTGCGGAGCGTCCTGTTGTGACGCTGCCTTTTCCATCGTTTTATGAGGCTGCGACGGGCGTCCCACAAGTGTAGGAGATGTGGGTCTACCGCCGGTGTTTCCTGTGTCGTCTGGACGGTCTTGGTGACTCCCTTATAGATAGACTTTATAACTTGCTCCCATTCAGCCGCATTGCTGGGTGCGCAGTTGCCTTGACACCAGTCCTGTTGCCGATCCCGGAACTTATTCCAATCCGTAATTCTTGCTTTTCCAAGCGGTCTGCGCATCTTGCTCGTAAAAATTGCGATGCTGATTATACGATGATCGCTTCCCAGGGTCTATTCAAGTCTTCGCCAGCTGGTGTGTCGGTCAGCGTTAGTGTTGTGTCACGTTCGACACTGTTTCCTATTCTAGTGGGAGAGTTTGGGAGGTTCAGGAGGGTCAGGTTGTGTTGCTCTGTGGCATAGAGGAGCCGTTTTCCTTTAGCGGCATCCTTTAGGTACCCCCCATTCTGTGTGTACCGCGTTGAAGTCACCGAGAAGGATAAGTGAGTCCCTGCGCGAGGCCGGGGCCATTGCTGCATGCACAAGGCCATAAAAATCTGCCGCTCTTTGCCTCGGTGGACTGTAGACATTTATGAGAATGCATTTTGGTCTACCTTTCTTGACGGGCCAAATAGTGATGAGTTGGTGCGAAATATGCACCCCAGGAATTTCGCTAGTACTAATCGCAAGATCCTTTCTTCCGTAAGTTACCACAGAGGTATGCGTTTCGCTAATGTAGCACGTATATCCTGGAAGGTTCCGCTGTGTTTTTCCGACTTCTTGCAGGCATAGGATGTCCGGAGGAACCAGGGCCGACTGCATGAATTGTGTGAGTGCTGCATGTTTGTTACAAAGGGCCCGACAGTTCCACTGCCATGCAGTAAGACTCTCTTGATGTCCAGTGGTTCGGTTAGCCAGAGTAGGTAGAGTTAAAGGCATCTTCTGTGTCTGTCGTGAGGACTACCTTTGGTTGCCTTTCATCAGAGTGGTGGCCGGCAGAGCGTTTGTATCTGTGGCGAGAGTTTTTGCCTTCGCTGGTTGCCTCTACCATCGTTTGAGGCGCTGAATGTCGAGAGCAAAAAGCTGAAGTTGCTGATTCACGTACGTGGTTAATGTGTCTAACTTAGTGTGTAATTGCTCCAGCGACTGTGATGAGTTCACTATTTCCGAAGCGTTCGATGTCTCCTTCCGCGTACGTTGTTGCGTTAGCGTTGCCATTTGCAGGCGCAGTAGCGCAAGTTCGCTTTTCATGTTATCAAGCGTTTCGGGAAGCTGTTTGTTTTCAGCAATAACTTTTTCGTATTCTGCGTGCTGTGTTATTGGTGTGTTATGGCTGGTCGAGCCAGACGCGACCCCCACCCGGCTCACCTCTGGCATAGCTGTGCTCTCAGTCTTCGGACCATGGTTGTGGGCTAGCGTCTCCCTTTTTTTCTCCGGATGCCGTTGTCGGGCTGGCGTCGGCGTGGGCGTCGATGACCCTCCCGCAGGGGCTGGAGGAAAGTGCTGTGCCGATTTGGAGTAGGACCTCGATCGGGATCTGCTACAAGACGTGGCGCGTCGCTCCAGACTTGTGGTTCTCCCGTGGGCTTCCTCCTCGTCCTCGGAGGAAAACCAACGCGCCTGTCGGGCTCCTTGCGGTCGAGACGGCCGAGGTGTACGCGGTGCTTTAGACTTTTTTAGCCGCTTGGTACAGCTCCGGTCCCCAGTCGCATATGGCCCCCCCGCACGAGGCACAGTTCAGTTCACAGGGGTGCTCGGGACTCGGGTTTTCTAGTCCGCACATTCTACAGATTTGTCGGTCAGGATGAGGGCAGACGTCTGTGCGGTGTCCTCGTACTCTGCACAGCTTGCAAACTTGGACGGTGGCACGGAAGGGATGACAAACAAGTTCTCTCCCGTAGTAATAGACGACCTTGGGTAGAATGGGCCCGCTGAAGGTCAAGGTGGCACTCGTCGTGTCTCCAATCATACGTGCTTGTATGAGTTCGACACCATGCGTGCGTACCCGCATGTTTGCTACGAGGGTTTCTGCTGGAGTGTGCGGAGGTATTCCGTGCACTACACCTCTTAGGGCCTCTTCTCCGGCGGCTGCGTACACATTTACGGCATGTTTATGGCCATTGATTGTCAGGTGTTGAATGCCCCTCGCTTTTGCAGCCACCTCTTGGTGCGGCGTGGAGAGGATGACTATGTTGGAACCAGGTTTGATTCGCAACAGGAATTGCTCCCCTGTAATCTGGTGGTCGCAAGCTGCTATGATCGCAGCCGCCAGTGCTGGTGATACTATGTTTCGCAGAGGCAAACCCTGGTGCGGTCGTATGATTATCTTAAAGTCGTCCTTCGGTAGTGGTGGAAGTTTGTACGTTTTCTTCTTTTTCGGTTGACTGTACGCGTTCGTCTTCGAAGCATCTTGGACAGCGGCGTTTGCGCGCTTGGGTTCCAAAGCTTGTTGTTTCCGTTGGCGCAGGGTTAGAACCGTCTTCCGATCCGCGTCTTTATCGCTGTCAGTGGAAGGTGTATTGGAAAAGCTCGCCTTCCCATGCTTGTCATGGGCATCCGTCGACGCACCGGGCCCACTTAGGTCTATTGGAGCGTCGCTGGGTGCATGCTGGCTTATTAGTGCGGAGGCATAGGTGTCCGGCGTCTTGCCCGTTGCCATAGTCATGGAATCGAAGCCCACGCCGCCGACGCAGCTGCTGCTGCGACGCCGAACCGGCGTTAAGGCTAGCTAGTCCGTGAGTTCGGGCTGACCTGATTAGAGGTGGAGCAGGGGCTCCGGAACCGGGGGGGGGGGGGGGCTTAAAAACCAGTGGGAGCATGCCCCCCACACTACTGCTCCAACACTCTCCCCCCCCCCCCCCCACTTTCCTTTTCCCTGGAATCACCCGTGAAGCTACAGACACCTTTGACTAGTAAAGGGCGCTCCTGTCCTTCAACAAACGAGACGAAATTCTCTGGAAGTCTGTCACTTCCGACACTTTTTGCCGGTGCTTTGTCTGCGTAAGCAGCACTGCCCGTATTCGCCTGGTTCAATGTATATTCCGTCCTGAAGTGGTTTTCAAGGAGGTAAAGGCTGGCGCAGCTCTTCCACGAGCACATCTTAGCCCCACGACTTTACGATGCCTCTCGTTTTTTCCTCTTTCTCGGTTGCTATCCAAGCTCATGAAAAGCAATGAGATAAAAGGAGATAAAAAAGGTCCGTGTAAGCCTCACCCTCCTAAGCATGATTTTAACCGTGAACCTGCCCGGTACGCAGCCAGAAACTTTTTTAGAGGGTTCCGACCCCCATTCATTTATGTCCTTGCGTGTGTTTGTATGAATGCGCGTATCCAATTAAATATTTCCAGCGTGGCCCACGGTCTTGTTGCTGGAGGGTTCCGATCGAGAAGCTCTTTATGCACTCTTCTGGCATTGTCAGCCTCCAAGCACACGGTGAGCTTTCGTGGGCAGACGTCGGGACGAATTGAAAATTAAAAAATACTTATTATAAGTTTTCCTGCAGGGCTTCTTCCGTATTTTCTTTTCTTTTTTTCTTTAAAGCAGAAACTCGTTTACCAACTGATTTTTTTCTATCCGTCCCGACGACGCGGTGATTGTGGAAAAAGAAAGGAACCTTCGCCGGCGGCTCCTCCTCGAATCCTGGCACATCCAGCAGACCGCGGGAAACATCAACATCTCCACGGGGACATTGCGCTCCCTCTACTGCCAGGGCTTGCGACGAGTCACGGCAAGCCTCTCAGGCACGGCAAGCAAGCGTATATAAGCGCCGCACATCTCGGGCCTTCTCACCCTTGAAGAAGCCGCTCTGGCTTCGAAACGTCGGGTTTTTCTAAAAAAATTTTTGGTTGGAGTTTTCTCATTTATCCGCATACAGGTAGTAGACCTGTAATACGCGTGTACATAAACAGTATTCAGCAAATGGACGCCTCGCATGCCGTCAGCGAAAACGAGGCTTCCCTTTCCGTCGGTTGCTGCCAGACATACACAGAAAGAGCTGCCGCGAGAGCACGCGGGATCATTTCAGACCCACTGAAATGCAATCCTGTTTCCATGGCGAGATCTTCGCTGCGAGGTTCAAAGTCTGCAACCACATCCATCGCGGCAATCACGGAATCCGCAGCTATGCAGAGGCCTTTTGCACACATGGTGATGCATCGTGGCGCCTTTTAATTCGCTGAGACCAATGAGATTCTTGACGACATCGCTATAGCAGTCTGGGGCGAGAGAAACTGAGTAAGAGATATTCTGTCTTTGATTACAAATATCTCCACTAATAAGTCATCTTTTCACACCCAACCAATACTGCACGCATTTTTCAATGCCCCTGTTCATTTCAGCTGAACTTCATGTTTCTAGTTAGTGTCCCATTAAGGTCCTTAACTGGCTGTGCGTATCAGACGTCGAAGAAGGAAAAACACACACAGGAAGAAGCAGACAGGACAGCGCTTACACTCACAACTGAAGATTTATTAATCAGAAAACGTATATAAAGCAGATACATGGTTCTTCGCGCATGTGAAGCGAAAGTTGGGCTAGTTGGTGGCTCATGCTTGGTTCATGCAGCCGACCTAGTCACGTGCGCAGACGCCTTTGGTGTGCCACGTGACTAGGTCGGCTGCTTGATATATGTGTGTGTGCCTTCCAATAAATTTTAGTTGTGAGTTCAGCGCCGTGTCGTCTCTTCTTTAGTCCCTGGTCTATATTTTGCGCTGTTTTTAAATCCCAAGCTTCGCGCATGTGTTTTATTACGCATCCTGAAATGTTCTGTTGACGGTTGTCCTCCGTTTGTATATCCATTCTGCAAATGGGAATACGTTTGTGTCCACTTTCTCGGATGCAAGCGAAGGCAAAACCGTGGCTTCTGAGATAGGTCCGGCAATCGCGGAGACCACGGGCAAGAAAAACCTGACGGTGGTCACAGCCAACATTTTGCGATTTACTCGTATGACGCAAGTGTTAGCATTTGCTAGTTAAAGCTGGTACTTTGAGCCTTCAGTGCGTACGTGCCCGATGCTGTGTGGTGACGACCAGTTCAGATTATGGGTGGCCGCCGAGTGCGCGATGTTTATCGCGCGTTTCGCCAGTCTGCATTTACCTGCTGCACGGCGCGCAGCGCGGTCTGAGGCTCTGCTGAGCTTCATT
Source organism: Rhipicephalus appendiculatus (assembly GCA_030522465.1). Taxonomy (NCBI): domain Eukaryota; kingdom Metazoa; phylum Arthropoda; class Arachnida; order Ixodida; family Ixodidae; genus Rhipicephalus; species Rhipicephalus appendiculatus. The sequence continues at coordinate 36,569 of JALIZH010013061.1, forward strand.
GTCAAGGTTACCACGGTTCTACGTCAAGGCTGCTCAAAACAATAACAGGAGACCCAGATGATCACAATTTCTCATGCGACCGGCTTTGGAGAACGGGAGTAATTCGCTTACCCAACACGTTCGCAATGGCCCGTATCCAGCGCTCTCGCCGTTCTGCTTCGTGCAAAAGCTACGGAAATCGGTAAAACTGAAGTCCTTTACGTCCGTGGCTTTACCTCCGTGGAATGTTTTCAATTGTAACTTTCCTTCTTCGACGTCTGATACGCACAGCCAGTTAAGGACCTTCAAGGGACACTAACTGGAAACATGAAGTTCAGCTGAAATGAACAGGGGCATTGAAAAATGCGTGCAGTATCGGTTGGGTGTGAAAAGATGACTTATTAGTGGAGATATTTGTAATCCAAGACGGAATATCTCTTACTCAGTTTCTCTCACCCCAGACTGCTATAGCGATGGCGTAAAGAATCTCATTGCTCTCAGCGAATTAGAAGGCGCCACGATGCATCACCATGTGTGCAAAAGGCCTCTGCATAGCCGCGGATTCCGTGATTGCCGCGATGGATGTGGTTGCAGACTTTGAACCTCGCAGCGAAGATCTCGCCATGGAAACAGGATTGCATTTCAGTGGGTCTGAAATGATCCCCCGTGCTCTCGCGGCAGCTCTTTCTGTGTATGTCTGGCAGCAACCGACGGAAAGGGAAGCCTCGTTTTCGTTGACGGCATGCGAGGCGTCCATTTGCTGAATACTGTTTATGTACACGCGTATTACAGGTCTACTACCTGTATGCGGATAAATGAGAAAACTCCAACCAAAAATTTTTTTAGAAAAACCCGACGTTTCGAAGCCAGAGCGGCTTCTTCAAGGGTGAGAAGGCCCGAGATGTGCGGCGCTCATATACGCTTGCTTGCCGTGCCTGAGAGGCTTGCCGTGACTTGTCGCAAGCCCTGGCAGTACAAGGAGGGCAATGTCCCCGTGGAGCTGTTGATGTTTTCCGCTGTCTGCTGGATGTGCCAGGATTCGAGGAGGAGCCGCCGGCGAAGGTTCCTTTCTTTTTCCACAATCACCGCGTCGTCGGGACGGATGTGGTGGTCAAACCACTCGCAGTGTTCTGCTACTGCGCTCCGTTCGCTGTTCAATTGACGGAGGTCATTTTTGTGCTGCCGCATTCTTTCATGGAAATTCATGGTTTCCCCAATGTAGGAAGCGGGGCAGTCGGCGCACGCAATCCGGTACACGACACCCTGAGCTTTTCCCGCAGGCGCGCACGGAAAAGCGAACAGCGATCGGAGCGCAGTAGCAGAACACTACGAGTGGTTTGACCACCACATCCGTCCCGACGACGCGGTGATTGTGGAAAAAGAAAGGAACCTTCGCCGGCGGCTCCTCCTCGAATCCTGCTATTGCGGCACAAACGCTCTAAATACAGCACTTCAAGTAAACTAACAATGTACAAATAGAGTCAAACAATACGCTTACAAAATGCACAGATTGAATTAACGCTTAAACAAATTATGGAATAAAATTAAACTGTAAAGACGGGAAAGTTCGATGGTATAAACAGGTGAAGGCATACGTGAGATGACGGGCAGCGTTGCGTCCACGACGATCGGATACGAGAAGTCCCGAAGAGTTCTGGCACGACTGCGACGTCGGTGGATCCGAGTTGTAACGACGATGTTTCCGGGAGCTAGTGCTTGAAGGTGATCTCAGGCAGGTTGAGCTAACCTAAGATTGAAGTCCCGATGCCTACTTAGCAGACGTGTCTCAACTAGGCGAACGGCTAAGTTTAGGTGGCCAGCCGATACAAAGCGCACACTAAAAACTTCTAGAAGGAATACTCGTTGATCTACTTCCTCACCATGTTGGACAAGCAACTAGACTGGTGGTGGTTGTGATTAGAAGGAAGAGGAAAAATGGACCTAATTTCTGCAGTCCTTTCGGGAGCACGGCGCAGAGCGATATCCTGCGCTTAAATCCCCCTTCTTGTCCCCTCACTCTCTTCCTGGGGAGAAAGAGACCATCGACATGGGTCCAATCATTGCATTGTGACAACGTCCGCCCTCAAAATATTGACGACGCCCCTTTTAATTTGGAGAGAGTTCTCCAATAATTAAGAGAGACCGCCCGTGTAAGGAGACTGCGTAGGTGGCTCGAACACGTGCAGCTCCTTCCGGGGGAACGGTATCATGTCTCGATTCTCAGCCGAGCGTTTTGCAGTCAGAACTTCGGGGCACACTGCGGCTTTCTATATACCTGCCGTCGCCGCGGTACTGAACAAACAACCCCCCTTCGGCAGCAACATCCTAAGAATAATACCCCCTTCCGCTGCACTTCGCAGCTCTAAAAACAAGTCTTTTCACGTCCAAGCCCGCTTGCCGGTCGGCGGGGTGGGCGCGGCGCACGTTAATCGCCTTGACGACGGGTCGAAAAAGTGGCATTCCGTGACACCCATCCTACGCTTGCAGATCGGGGAACATGAAGAAGGATCGATACATCGTGAAAAAGTGAGAAGAGTGGAACACACTTTGATAGAAAAAATCAGTTTGTAAACGAGTTTCTGGTTTAAAAAAATGAAAAGAAAATAAGGAAGAAACCCTGCAGGAAAGCCTATAATAAGTATTTTTTAATTGTCAATTCGTCCCGACGTCTGCCCACGAAAGCTCACCGTGTGCTTGGAGGCTGACAATGCCGGAAGAGTGCATAAAGAGCTTCTCGATCGGAACCCTCCAGCAACAAGACCGTGGGCCACGCTGGAAATTTTTAATTGGATACGCGCATTCACACAAACACACGCAAGGACATAAATGAATGAGGGTCAGAACCCTCTAAAAAAGTTTCTGGCTGCGTACCGGGCAGGTTCACGGTTAAAATCATGCTCAGGAGGGTGAGGCTTACACCGACCTTTTTTATCTCCTTTTATCTCATTGCTTTTCATGAGCTTGGATAGCAACAGAGAAAGAGGAAAAAACGAGAGGCATGGTAAAGTCGTGGGGCTAAGATGTGCTCGTGCAAGAGCTGCGCCAGCCTTTACCTCCTTGAGAACCACTTCAGGACGGAATATACATTGAACCAGGCGAATACGGGCAGTGCTGCTTACGCAGACAAAGCACCGGCAAAAAGTGTCGGAAGTGACAGACTTCCAGAGAATTTCGTCTCGTTTGTTGAAGGACAGGAGCGCCCTTTACCTAGTCAAAGGTGTGTAGCTTCACGGGTGATTCCAGGGAAAAGGAAAGCGAGGAAGGGGGGGGGGGGGGGAGAGTGTTGGAGCAGTAGTGTGGGGGGCATGCTCGCACTGGTTTTAAACCTGCGGGGGGCGACGGCCCCCACTGCCCCCCCCCCCCCATTTCCGGAGCCCCTGCTTCGAAGTTTCATTGGGCTGTGTTCATATTTCCGCTGATTTGTGCGTGACTTTGCCTCCATCATCGCCCCTCTTACCAATCTTCTGACAGCCTCCAGCGGCCTATCTGCTTGGTCAGGAGAGTGCGACGCGTCTTTCGACACGCTACGACGCTTACTGACATCGCCTCCAATACTTCGCCACTTTGACCCTGATGCGCCAACGGAAATCCATACTGATGCCAGCGGCGTCGGCCTTGGTGCAGTGTTGGCTAAAAAAAACCAGGATACGAAGAATACGTCGTGGCTTACGCGAGTCGAACTCTCCAGAAAGCTGAGTGCAATTATTCGGTCAGTGAGAAGGAATGTCTTGCCATAATTTGGGCTTTGTCGATGTTTCGTCCTTACATTTATGGCCGCCCTTTCGACGTCGTCACGGACCATCGTGCTCTATGTCAGCTCTCGTCGCTGAAAGATACGTCGGGACGCCTCGGTCGTTGGGCACTTCGACTGCAAGAGTACGACATTCGTGTTGTGTACCGATCAGGCCAGAAGCACTCTGATGCTGATGCGCTCTCCCGCTCGCCGCTAGCGTCCGACACGGCTTCTTCGTCAGCTTCCGTGTCGCCAATCGACGTCACAGATATGTCGTCGGAGCAACGAAATGATGCGTGGGTTTGCCGCATACTCGACTTCCTGGCTGATCCATCGACTCAATCCGCTTCAAGAACCCTGCGTCGCCAAGCGCCGCATTTCGCTATACGAGATGGTCTCCTGTATCGGCGGAATTACGCGCCTGAAGGCCGGAGGTGGCTGCTTGTCATACCTCGCCACATGCACACGGAAATGTGCGCTGCCTTCCACACCGACCCGCAAAGCGCTCACGCCGGCGTTCTTAAGACTTACAACCGCCTGCGTCAGCGATACTATTGGCGCGGCATGTATGCATTGGTGTGCAAGTATATCCGCACTTGTACTGCTTGTCAGCGACGAAAGGCTCCACCTCAACGACCAGCCGGTACACTTCAGCCTCTCCCGTGCCCGGCGCGTCCATTTGACCGCGTTGGGATTGATTTATACGGCCCGCTTCCATCGACCACGTCCGGGAACAGATGGATTATCGTCGGCGTAGACCACCTCACGCTTTATGCCGAAACTGCAGCTTTGCCCACAGCAACGGCTAGAGAAGTTGCATTTTTCATCTTACGGAACTTCGTCCTGCGCCACGGCGCTCCTCGTGAACTTTTGAGCGACAGAGGGCGTGTTTTCCTGTCCGAAGCTATTGAAGCCTTGCTCGCTCAGTGCAACATCGTTCACCGCTTGACGACCGCATATCACCCGCAAACCAACGGCCCAACCGAAAGATTTAATCGGACTTTCGGGGATGTGCTCACGATGTACACGGCATCAGACCAGACCAACTGGGACACCGCCCTTCCTTTCGTGACATATGCGTACAACACTGCTACGCAAGCGACCACAGGATTCTCACCATTCTTTCTTTTATACGGACGCGAGCCATCATGCATGCTCGACACCATGCTTCCTTACACACCTGACGCATCTGAGTACAGTACAATTTCCGACATGGCCAGGTACGCAGAAGATTGTCGGCAGTTGGCCCGTTCATTTACGACGCAAAACCAAGGGCGCCAGAAGCTTAGGCGCGACGACGATCGACCTCTCGCTGCTTTCACGACGGGTACCCTCGTTGGCTTTGGGTCCCGCCGAATACTCCTGGACTATCCTCCAAGTTGATGGCCCGATATCACGGCCCCTACCGCATTCTTGCTCGGACTTCTCCCGTAAATTACGAGGTCGAGCCCTTGACATCATCTGACGACCGACGCCGTCGCGGCCGCGAAATTGTGCACGTGTCCCGTATCAAGCCATATTTTGACCCCGCTATATTGGCAACGCCTTCAGCCGCCAAGGTGGCTCCGCTATTCCCCGGGGGGCAAATGTAGTGAAGAGAGGACGACGACGACACACGAGCAAGCAAGCCAGCGTCAGTGTCAATAGCAGCAGGGGACACGAGCTCGCGCTTGCCCGGATTCAGGCTGCTGGACGCCCGCTCTTCGACGCTGTACTACTGACGCCTCTCGACCTTCGCTGAAGTCTACGCGTCAATAAACAACGTCACAATATATATATATATATATATATATATATATATATATATATATATATATATATATATATATATATATATATATATAAAATGAAGGGATAACATAGGACCCGGAAGTAACAGTTCAAAAAAATATATCAAGCACGTAGGAAAAATTGCTCTGGGAAGGACTGACGTTTCGGCCGCGGGACCGGCCTTCGTCCGACGAAGGCCGGTCCCGCGGCCGAAACGTCAGTCCTTCCCAGAGCAATCTTTCCTACGTGCTTGAAATATTTTTTTGAACTATATATATATATATATATATATATATATATATATATATATATATATATATATATATATATATATATACGTGCGAGCGAGCGGACGGGAGAGTGGGGCGCAGGGAGGAGAGAGAGCGAACGGCGAGAGAAGGAGCGGCGAAGCACTGCACCTACCCTCTCCTACACTCTCTCCACACACGCGGGAGCTCCGCCGAGCTCCCGCGATGCGAGCGCGCTCACACACCAGAGCGCTCCTCCTCTCCACTCACTCTCCGCTACTCCGCCCGCACCACCTGCTCCGGTTGCTAGGGGCGAGGATAAGCGCGCGCGCCCGCAGCTGTTGCTATGGGAGAGGGAGTGAGAGCGGAGAGATGCGGACGCCGACGCCTGACATAGCCCGACTAAGAAATCCATTCGCATTTAAAAAACACAAGAGAAGTTGGAGCACGAAGCCAGCTGCTCTGCGCTGCTCGGCGTCCCCAGAGCGTCTCCTTATTTTGCAGGATATCTCGTTCGTACTGCAATGAGAAGGTAATCGTTCCTTCTCTAGATTAAGAAAAAAAATTGGGGGGACCCTTATGCTTCGCCTTTAAGAGTTGAACGCGATAGCGATATCCCGTCCCTACTGCGTACTTCAATCACTTAGTGCATACTATGTAATGGGTAGTATGGTTTAAACCAGGAGAAATTATGCGCGGCAAATGTGGGAAATGTTTTCGAACTCGCTATGCACCCACTACGTAGTGTTAAGGGAATACGCGCAGTAAGGTGTGTGCCGTTTGTAATGGGTGGCTGGATTTAAACTATGGAATCGTTATGATAGTCACATATTCTGACGCCCGATGGCAATTTACGCTTGTACCACGCAATATTCCTGGGATATTACATGTTATATTGCGACGCCTATATAAAGGACGCTTGCGTTTGCGAAGCATGGAAGTTATTTTCACTGCATTTCCAAGCAGAGGAAGTTATTTTCACAGTATATCCAAGCAGAGGCATGGCTGTGTGGTAGAACACCTGCTTTCCACGCAGACAAGCCGGGTTCGATCCTCACTCGGACCCGAAAATTTTTATTATTTATTTTATTTGCATCTTTCTCGATTTTTCGGTCACGGACAAGATGATGATGTTTCGCTCACAACCAACGACGCCGACGCCAACGCCGGAATTTCTGCGAAACGAGCTCTTTAACGCTATCGCGTATATCGGTTGGCAGCAGCGGCTTTGGCAACGGGCTTCTGTCGCTAAACCCAGGCGCCGAGACAGTGCGTTTCAGTGGTGACCAATTCAGGCCGACGGAATCATCCCTTGAGGACGACGAAGTGACACGTGCAGCTACCTGCTCTGACGTGGAAGTGGTCCCTGGTGCGGCGCTGCCATCGACGCTATTTAAGCGGAACCGTGCTCAGCGTTTCCTCACATCGGTTGGCAGCAGCGGCTTTGGCAACGGGCTTCTGTCGCTAAACCCACGCATTTCACTACGCAGGCGCCGAGACAGTGCGTTTCAGTGGTGACGACTTCAGGCCGACGGAATCATCCCTTGAGGACGACGGAGTGACACGTGCAGCTACCTGCTCTGACGTGGAAGTGGTCCCTGGTGCGGCGCTGCCATCGACGCTATTTAAGCGGAACCGTGCTCAGCGTTTCTTCACATCGGTTGGCAGCAGCGGCTTTGGCAACGGGCTTCTGTCGCTAAACCCACACATTTCACTACGCAGGTTAGTTTTATTCAATTGAAACTTTCCACTCTCCCTATTTGCCACACCTGCTGCTGCCAACCTGGTGTATTTTTAAGCGGAATTTGAATTTTGAACCATGGTCACGAATGCAGAATTGTCGCGTGAGGTTCACGCACTTCGAAGAGAGGTGGTAGAAATGCGCAAAAGCCTTGAGATGTTCAACTCCCTGTACGAAAAAATGAAACAAGATCAGGAAGTGTTAGCTTTGGACAACAAAGCTTTGAGAAAAGAAAACGAGGACCTAGCAAGAAGGCTTGCTGATTCGGAGCAATACTCTCGTGTCAACAACATTGAAATCAAGGGTATACCCTGCGCGCAAGGGGAGGACTGCAAAGCCATCTTGCAAAAAATTGGAGACAAGATAGGGCGTCCAGTGACCTCTACAGACATTGACGTCATTCACCGTGTACCCGCCAAGAAGGACAAAAACATAATAGTCCGATTTTGCGTGAGAACAAAGAAGGCTGACTTCATCAGCAAAGCTAGGAAAGCTAGGTTAACTACGACAGACCTTGATCTCCCACAGACCCCGGCCGTTCCAATTTATATCAATGAACACTTGACGCCTAAAAACAAGCGCCTTTTTGCGCGGGCATTAGCTCTGAAAAAAGAAAAAAAAGTGGAAGTTTCTTTGGACTGATGGTTGTCGCATCAAGGCGAGAGAAACAGAGGACAGCCGGGTGTGTGTCATTGGAAGCACAAGGGACCTGTCCAAAATTTGCTAACGGGGCCTAACCATGTTTGACTTGGCTTGATAATGGGTTACGTGCCTTCCGGAATAAACAATTAGTCTCAGCTAAAAAGCCAGAATTGACGTTTTTTCATCAAAATGTTCGTTCGCTGCCAAACAAAATAGACGATTTCAGCTTGCTACTCGACAATTTCGGAATACCGTTTTCAGTAATAATGTTAACTGAAACTTGGTTAACGCCCACATCGGACATGCTTCAGCTTCCTGGCTATCAATCGTTCTTCCGTAATCGTCGTGATAAGCGAGGGGGCGGTATCCCGCTCTTTCTCAAGGAAAATATCTTGGCTGAGCTCGTGGTCGAATTTACTGATATAACCCCTGACTATGAGGTGTTAAAAATGCAGAGCAGTAACAACATGTTCTCCGTTATGTACAGACCACCATCTGGTGATGCAACCCGATTTCTTGCATTCCTTGAAAAGCTTTTCAGCTATTCGTTAGAACAGAAAATCAACCTGGTCTTAGGTGGTGACGTCAATATAAACATGCTTTAATCGTCCCGGCTACAAAAAGATTTCCATTCACTCATCACAACTTACGGTTTTTCAAACACGATATCTTCTGCAACACGCGTGACTATCGATGGCGCATCCCTATTAGATGTATTCATCTCAAACATTAACATCGACTTGTTAGAGGCCGACGTTGTGTACACTGACATTAGTGATCACCTAGGTATTATATTACTGGTAAATCTAATGCACTCTATTCCTAGTAAAACTAAAAAGCCAGTTCTTATTCAATCTATCACCTCATCAAATCTTGACGCATTTCGCCAAGCTATTGCCCAAGAGGCATGGCATAGCGTTTTCCAAGCGAAAGATAGTGACTTTGCATACACTGCTTTTATTAGCACTTTCAAAACTCTTTACCATGAACATTTCCCCAAGAAAAAAATGCCACGGGCATCCAAGGCACGGAAACCTTGGCTAACGCCTGAGCTTCTTTGTAAGGTTAAACGCAAACATGCCCTGTATGCTCAATTTGTGAAGTCTAGAGATCCAGCCCTACTAAGAGAATTTAAGAAATATCGAAATAGTTTAACAAGTCAGCTCAGGTCTGCAAAGGATGCTTATTTCGTAGCAATGTTTAGTGACCCAGTCAATCAAAAAAGTGATGTGGTCTGGCGCAAACTGAATGCTTTGTTAAAGCCTACTTCTCTTTCAGTTCTTCCGGACGTTTTGTGTCATAATGGTCAAAAACTTTCGGGAAACGCTATACCAAATGCGTGTAATGATTTATTTTCATTGAAACCTCAGTTAAATATTGTTGATGGCCTTGACAACTATGCTCAGTTCCTGCCTGTAAACGCGTTCAGTAACACTCTATTTCTTGCCCCAACTACCCCACTAGAAGTTTTTTCTTGCTTCAGTAATATTGGTAACAGCCGCTCCTTGGACGCCGATGGTATCCAGATTCACCCCATAAAGTAGGTGCTTGACATCATATGCCCTGTTTTTACCCATATTTATAATTTAGTATTATCTACAGGTGTATTTCCAAAACAGATGCAGATCTCACGCGTTGTTCCAATTTACAAGCATGGTGATAAAGGGAAAATAAACAATTATCGACCTATTTCAATAATCCCAGTGTTTTCAAAAGCAATCGAAAAATTAATGCATAACAGATTGTTATCATTTTTTAATCAGCACAATTTGTTTCAAGATTTTCAACATGGGTTCAGGAAGCATCGCTCTACTGAAACAGCCCTCTTGACTCATAAAGAAATAATTATAGATGCATTTAGTCGTAAAGAAATGGCATTAGGCATATACGTCGAGTTTTCTAAGGCATTTGACTTAATCGATCATTCCATCCTTCTCGGCAAATTAGAAAACTATTGTGTGCGTGGGACAGCGCGTGCTCTTCTAAAATCCTATCTTTCAGACAGGACACAATTCGTAGATGCCAACAATGAAATATCTGCAATTAAGCCGGTCGTTGTTGGTGTGCCACAAAGAAGTATTTTAGGGCCACTTTTATTTTTGATTTATATAAATGACATTGTACACTGCACAAATAACGCAACATTTGTCTCTTACGCCGATGACACGACAGTTTTTATTACAGGGAGCTCGGAAATAGAGATAGAAGAAATGGCTTATAAAGCACTGTCTGCCATAGATTCCTGGGCTTCAGTGAATTTACTAAAACTAAACCCTTCAAAAACACAAGTTATTTTATATACGCCTAAAGGAAAAACCTTGATAAATAAGATGAATTTATTTCTCGGCTCTCAGCAGTTAGACATGGTTGATTCCGTTAGTATTCTTGGAGTATATTTTTCACGGCACCTTACGTGGAATGTACATGTTGATAGTCTACACTCTAAGATGTCATCGGCCATTGGTGTCCTTGCACGTATGCGATCTATTCTTCCCACTAAGGTGAAAATTATGATATACAATGCACTGGTATTATCTTTGTTACAGTACTGTAGCTTAGTGTGGTGTACAACCGGTGTGACGAATTTGCGCAAGTTGCACTTACTACAGAAAAGAGCCATACGACATATTGCTGCTGAACACTACCTGTCCTCTACAAAATTTCTTTTTCCAAAATATGATATTCTTCCAGTTTTCTTTTTGTACAATTACAGGCTGATGTTGTGTTATAAAGAGTTTGTTAAGCGTGGTACCAATACCACAATAAATCTTGCTAAACTTAACGTAAACACAAGTGTTCGACTCACCAGGCACAAAGAAGTTTGGACTGTACCCACCCCAAGAACTTCTTATGACGAACAATCATTGTCCTACAGGCTACCTTCTCTGTTAAACTTTTTAAACCGCGAAGATTTTGATGCTTCGTCTAAACAAAACTGTCACAATAAACACTTCGCCCAGCTGATATGTTTTCCTGAATAATACATCTCTCAGAATTTCTGGCCATTCTTTCCTTTCTATTGTTGCTTTTTCATGTTCATGCCACTTCATAACTAAACATTTCAACTATTCTCTTTTTATTTTCAGCGCTTTGTTTCATAAAATTTTGTATTTCATTTTTGCGATGTTATATGTATAAGTTTATTTGATATTCTTTATGCATGATTGTCTGCCATTCCTGCTGTTTTGCCGACTTGTGAACGGGGTCGGGACCTCGTCAAGCTCTTGAGCTTTTAGTCCTGTACTCCTCCTAATCAAAAGGAAATAAAATGATTGATTGATTGATTGATTGATTGATTGATTGATTGATTGATTGATTGATTGATTGATATCACTACAGAAGAAGATGGTTTGAATTGGAATTCAGTCAAATTTTGGGGGGCGTGCGAATACTGAATTTTCGAACCGAATCGAAGACGAATCGAATAGCAATGAAACAGAATCGAATAGGAATACGACTCGAGTACTATTCGAATAGTTTTCGAATAGTACTCGAGTCGACAGATAACTAGACAACCATTTTCATTAGAGGCCAGTAATTACACAAAATTTTATTTTAAACAAATATTGTCCGCCACACTACTTATGGTGCTCGGCTGCTGAGCTGACGGTCGCGGGTTCAATCCCACCCGTGGAGGTCGCATTTCGGAGGAGGCGAAGTGGTAGAGGCCCGTGTACTGAGCGATGTCATGTGAACCAACACCACATGTTCCAAATTTCTGGAGCCCTTCACTAAGGCATTCATCATAACCATTTCATGGTTTTGAGACTTAAAGCCCCTTCTATTATTATAATATTGAAACAAATATTCGCGATTTTAACAAACGAGCAGTAAGACTTTTTTAGTTGTTTTTTTTAAATGCCACGACTAGGAAAACGGAGGTAAGCTCGCGTAATGCAGCGGGTAGAGCCAGCGAGATATTTTGTAAGGACAGGTTGAAACGCCGGAGTGACTACCCTATTCAAGATGTTACTTCGCCTCTAGCTTCTAACTAGAGCTGACGCATAAAAATGAAACGGTGTTTAACCCAGCTCCCAACATATTCCTAATATGTGGTGAAACATGTAAGGAACTTCTCAAAACATGTGTCTTCGCACAAAAAGCCGCTAACCATCAGTGCTAAATACTGTATTTGTGCCAAAATTGCACTTCTGAAGCTGCGGGCTACCGTAGTCCCTTCCTTAACTTCTTACAACAAAAGACAGAAACTGATGACCCTTTGCTATTTAAATGTTTCCTTCTTTGTGGTTTTCCTGTCGGTGCTAACTATTAGAAAATTATTCAAAAAATACTCGGTATTCTGAATGTGCGCTATTCCATTCGAGTACCAAATGGAATAGAGGACTATTTGATTCGTTATTCGAAATTTCGGAATATCCGCAAGCTCCTATTTTATTTGTTACTTAGTCCCCCAAGCAACTTATTTAATAAATAAGCATAGAAGATGCCGTAAGGTAGAGAGGTGGGCGAGTTGGAAACGATGCATGTTGCAAAAAATTAGCACGATTAAGACGGAGCATTGTGCTCCGTCTTGTGCACAATATAAGAAGGACAGCACTCGTAGTGCGTCGTTCTCTTCTTGTGCTCCTTCTTGTTCGCGCTTATTTTTTGCGATTCGAAAGGAGATGCAGACACGCGGCGCTTTCTAGCAACTGGGTTTGTAACCTTTTCGTTGATAGCGCTTCGTCTCTCGAGTGCGCTAATATGACATCCATATTGGTAATATAAAATCGAGAAGGTCTTGAATATAGCAGACGTGACACGAAGAGCCGAGAACTCCGACCTGCTATCGTCGGCCCTTTTGCTGCGCCTGTTCCTGTACCGGGAGCTAACTTGCACGACGGAAGACCACGCAATCGAAGTCTGCAATGTTTTTCTCAGAGAGATTTTACGGGCGCTTCTTGCCAACTGGGCATAAAATGTTAACATGTCAGTGGAGCATCTGGAAGCCTGGCGCAAAAGGCTCTGGCTAGGAAAGTGCTGCGCGTGTGATTCCAACAGAGTGATTTTTCCCGCACGTCCAATATAGCAATTATGAGACACGTGATGCATTTTTATGGAACGAAAAACACAATCACTTCGGAAATACAACACCACTGGTCAAGGAGAGACTCTCCTGCTGCAAAATAAATGTAGCGCAAACGAACATATACGAGGGTGAACAGCGCAACGACAACAAAAAAGAGAAAACAAGAAGAGAAAAATTGAATGTGCCCGAGCAACCATTTGAGATAAAATGCAAATGAGTTCTGCGGAATCCGGCGGAAGGGTTAAGAAAAGGAAAATAGACAACCACCCTATTGTAGCTCGAAGCCACAAGGAAATCTGTGCAGATTTCTCAGAAAGAAATGTTTCTTAGTAGCCGAAAAATTCGTCCTGGTCCGGGGTTCAAACCCGGGACCAGCGCTTTCCGGGGTAGTCGCTCTACCAATTGAGCTAACCAGGAAGCTAGCAATTGGCAACGCGAGGGCGAATTCATCGACAGCCCATGTACACAAGTAAATGCAAATGAGTTCTGTGGAATCCCGCAAGGGGGGCGGAAGGTGAGTGAGAGTCCTGGGGAGGGCGTGTTTAAGATTGGGGGGGGGGGGGGGAGCAGGTCTGCCCTAGCTGAGCGCCCACTGCATACATTACACTTCCACCTCGAAATGCTCAAACATGGTGAGGAGCCATTTAAGGTGTTCACAGACAGAGGAGAAATTGACCCTGCGCGATTAGACCAGACCAATACGAGGCTAAAAGACCCTTCTGGCCTTTTAGCGGTCTATTTGCTTTTATACTGCCCTTCTCAGTCAAGCCGAAAAGAAACAAACCCAGCAGTGTACTTATTCGCCGGAGGACACTTAACTCACAATGCTGACAATAAAAGGAGAGACCGTGTTCTGAAAACATTGCGGAAAAAAAGGATCCTTGTATATCTATGCTAAACCATTGGTGCCCTTGCGCCATCGTAAAGTATAGCACTTTTCTTGCTTTCCTGTCGTAGATACAGGTCGCGCTCGTCTTTCTTTGAGGTTATTTGAATTTATGTAAAAATCCATTGTGCCTATATTTACGATTTGGGGGCCAATAACAGTATTTTACCTGCCTGATTTCGGCTCCTAAAACGCGCATTTTTAGTGCCTAAAAAATCCAGTCTCTAATTTATTTATTTGTTTATTTATTGTACCCTCAAGGCCCGAGGGCATTACAGAGGGCAGTGATAAACGGGAAATTGTACAAAAATTGGGTAGTAAATAATTAACACGAAAATAATACACTAGCGCAATAAAACAATAGACTAGTAATAGCAATACATACAATGTAGTAAGGAAATGCTTTGCAAGTACTTACATAAACAAACAAGGTAACAATACATTAATTCCTGCATATACAATCTTAGCTAATTAGTTATTAATTACTCAACAGCCATAAGGATAAAAATATGTCATAATTTCCAAGTTAAACAACGTTAGCTACAGCCTTTTGGAAAAGCTTGTTATCATTGATGGTGATTATGTGATTGGGAAGGTGGTTACATTTCCGAGATGTTCTGGGGAAAAAGATTGACTGAAAGTGTTCGTATATCCTGTTTGAAGTCTGACTTTGAAGTGATCGTCGACACGGTGCGATAAGTAATGTGGCTGTGAAAGGAAGTCATTTTGAAGAAATGGATGATGGTATATCTTATGAAAGAAAGTTAAGCGAGCTATTTTCCTCCGAGATGCTATTGATGAAAGACATAGGTTAGCTTTCATTGAAGATATGCTGGAAGTACGGTTATAATTAGAATAAATGAATTGAACTGGACTATTTTGAACGAGCTCTAGAGAGAAGATGATGTTTTCGTTGTGTGGGTCCCATACCGCTGCAACCCACTCTAATTTGGGGCGCACTAATGAGCACTAAAGTAGTAATTTTAAGGATGATGGGGCGTTAGAAAAGTTGTGACGTAAGTAACCAAGCGTGCTGTTAGCTTTACTGATTATGTACTCAGTGTGAAGAGACCAGGTTAGATTTGAAGTTATATGAACAACCAAGTATTCGTGTGCATTCACAAGACCTAAGGGCATATTATTCAAATGGTAGATTGGAAGGGTGGTGGAATTTCTATGAACCCGCCAAATTTTACATTTGTTATTGTTTAGTTGCATTCGCCGGGTATTACACCTAGCGAATGGAACTGCAATCAGATTTGAACTTATGTAGTTCAAATCTGATTGAAGATCATTAGAATCGTCACTACTGGTTATTTCATGGTAAATTACGCAATCGTCAGTAAGCAAGTGAACGTGAGATATCAATGTAGATGGTAGATCGTTAATATAGATTAGAAAAAGGAGTGTTCCTAGTACTGATCCCTGAGGCACACCAGAACTAACCTCTGTTAAAGGTGAGTCATGATTATTAGCAGTAACAAACTGATAGCGGTTACAAAGAAAGTATTCAATCCAATTCAGTATGTTACTATCGAGCTTTAAAAGACTTACTTTGAGAAGAAGTAGTTGATAGCAAACCTTGTCAAATGCTTTACTAAAATCTAAAAACACACAGTCAGTAGATGAGGCGCGATCTAAAATACAGTGTAATCTATGAGTAAATGATATTAGTTGCGTTTCGCATGAGTATGTTTTACAGAAACCATGCTGAGCTGTGGTGAAAAAAATCACGCCATATCCACAAAGTGAATGATTATGAGTGGGCGAAGCTCGATCGTTTTCATCCATGGCAGAAAGAGATTGTTTGGTCTGGAACGCGCTTATACTTCATGATCATCAGCGTCATCGTCATCGTTATCACGTGTAGTGGGTACATTCCACTATACTGGAACGCGCTTATGCTTCATCGTTATCACGTGTAGTGGATACATTCCACTACACTGCGCCATCGTCATGTTTATCACTTGAAGTGGGTACATTCCACTATACGTGGCTATCTACCTACCTACTACTACTACTACTAGTAGTAGTACTACTACTACTACTACTACTACTACCAGAGAGGAGGGACAGACCCACACCCTTAGGAGCTTCGCCCCTAAAATGAGTCAGAATCGAGAAAGTTAACCAGGTTGGTAAAAACTACGTGTTCCAGAAGTTTGCAAC
>JALIZH010013062.1:0-23664 GCA_030522465.1 Rhipicephalus appendiculatus
GTTGTAGTACAAAAGCTTTGTGTTGGTGTAATTAAACATGTATTCTGAAATTAAGTATACACACTGCTGTTTGGCTTCAGTTTCTGTGCCTTTTGTTTGTCGTCAGTTCCACAATGTGTACAGATTTCGTGTTCACAGTAAATCGTAGGGCTGTCTCGTGTTCTTTAATGATCTGGAAAGCACCTGGCCAGACTAGCTGTGTGGTGCCACATGAGGATGTGGTTTGTCCAAGAGAATACAGCGTACCAGAGAGCGATATACATAGGTCAGCAATCTCACTCATTAGTCGACTCGCTCATATTCAGATGAAGCAGCAACTCTGAGGCGGAGTGCGTTCGGGAGAGTAATATTTTGGCAAGATTTAGTCCGAGTGAGTGCGGTTGAGAAAAATTTTGGTGAGTCTGAGTTCGAGTGAGCCATAAGCGCAAAATATATTTCTTGAGTGAGCCTGCGTGAGCTCCATTTTTTTGCCAACTTATGGTCCTATCTACTAAACTTCATTACTATCAGCCTTATGTCGGCTCATGTTTATACCTGTGTCTACTGACATACTTCAATGCATGAGAGTTCATACTCCAGCTAAATACTTATTGATCAGAGGCATGAGTTATGGAGGTGGGTTTCCTTGATCTCAGCCCGCAATCTCTTTCACGGGAAGTTATTGATAAAAGTATCTCGTGCATGGTCGTCGGCATAATTTTCTTTTGGGGGGTGCAAACCATTGTTGCATCGCGACTGGGAGAGAGGGAGAGCACTGGCATAGCTTGGGTGTGGGGAAGTGCTTGAGTGGCTTGAGGGAAGCAAGTGCCCCTTTTTCACCCCCCTGCCGATGCCCATGATCTCGTGTGAGTTGTCTTTCAATAAAAATATGCTTACTGGATTGCAACCACTAATAACTGATATCTGAAGGTACGAGATCAAAAGGGGTAGTGGAGGGCACCTATTATGTTAGATAGCGTTAAAGGAGTAGTGACACAAATTTTAGCAGTTTTCGTATTGTTGCTCTTAATAAAAGTTCTGGTGTCACGAACACTAAAAATGTATAGTTGTTCCGAGCGCATTTCATATAATTTAAATACGGCTTCCTTAAAAAACATTTTTGGTTTCGATATCGAGGAGGTGTTATCATAGTGACATGTAAACAGTGTGACTCAGGTCTAAGTCACGAGGGGATAGTAACACTTGATGTTCTTGCAGCACTCTGTAGGTTGCTGTTGGTTGTGCGTGTTGCACGTATACAATGAAAGGTGAATTGACATGCAGCGGCTCCAACAGCAATTTTGGTTGCATCTCAGACGCAGCACTTGCAAATCCAGCGAGCGGTGCTATCTCGTCATGCTAAGGTCTATTACGGTGGGTTTGTCTTGCAGATGCTGGTCGACAAAATCTTTAAAACCAAACTAAAATATGTTATACATGCTTCCTGGCTCCAGTGTGTGGAGAGCGTTAACACATGCCAAGGAAACAATAGCATTGACACCCAGGTCGGAAAAGTTATTATAAGTTAACGTAGTCATGAGTCGACTCGCTGAGATTCGGATCCAGCCACGAGTCTGAATGAGTCCGGCTAAGTAATATTTTGGTGAGTGAGTCTGAGTGAGTCTGGTTGAGGAAAATTTTAGGGAGTCTGAGTCCGAGTGCATTCGGTTGAAGAAAATTCTGAGTCCAATTGTAAGCCCCATAGGCGTGTGCAGGGTTCCCCTTCAAAGGGGGGGGGGGTAGGTTCGTCGCAGTGTCCCCCCTCTCTATTTTGTCAAAGTATTGGGCTGACATTGCACCCCCCCTCTTAGGTGACTAGGGGGGGGGGGGCGCCGCCCCCCCTGCCGCCCCTGTGCTCGCGGCCTACGGTAAGCCCCAAACACAAAATATATTTCTTGAGCAGCCTGTGAGCTCCATTTTTTTTTACTAAAAGTCTACTACCGTACCAACCCGGTGTGGTTTTGGCTAAACGCCATACCAGTCTGGTGTATACACCGGAACACACCACACCAGGCTGGTGTATCCACGAGAAAAAATCACACCAGGCTGGTGTATCCACGAGAAAAAATCACACCAGGCTGGTGTATCCACCAGAATGCATCCCACCAGGCTGGTGTACCCACCAGAAAACACAGAAAACATCACACCAGGCTGGTGTTCCCACTAAAACACATCCCACCAGGCTGGTGTATCCACCATAACACATCCCACCAGGCTGGTGCGTCCACCAGAACACACCAGTATATTCTGGTGTTAACACCAAAACACACCAGAACACGCCAAACACACTCTGGTGGGATTTTCAACTGGGCAGTGTCATCACTGGTGGTTGCGCGAGCTCTGGAGTGTTCCCGTCTTGCGCGTAATCTTAACAAAATGATCTACTACGATCGTGAAGCTTCTCAAACACTGAGGCCTGGTCTGCGCCGAGCATTGCTGACAGGCATTGTGCGCGTAAACCAAATACAGCAAGGTTGCAACAACAAACGCGCATGGCATTATGTTCGACAGTATCAAAAAAGGTAGATTCTTGTTTATGTCTTAGGATCCGCACATTTAGATTTAACAAGGAATAAGTTTTTTTTTTAATTTTGTTTAGCTTTTAATTGCCGAAATAGTTAAAAGTGCTCAAGTGGAGAGTTCTGAACCCTCTCCCAGTATTCTTGACCGCTGTAGTTACTAGCGCATCGTCATTCAGCACCTGGGGCGTGGCCTGCGGGCCCGCTGAACGCGTCATAGTAGTGTCGATATCGCAGGATGCTGAACGCCTCAGTGAGGCTTCGTACGCTGTTCGCCCTCGAAATAAGATAACTTGTACGTAACGGACGCAATTATTAATTTGCTATAAAAAACTTAGGCATACGAAGCTGTGAAGTTAAAGCCACATCTCGGTCTTAAAATTTTATGTCACTGCTCTTTTAACAATGCAATCACTGACATCACCCTTGTGAAAAAGAAGTGTATGCCTCTCAGGGCTGGGCAAAGATACTTTGAAATTGTATCGCGATACGATACAAGATACTCGGGCAAGAAGTATTGGAGATACAGATACAAGATACTTCCGGAATGAATGTATCCGATACGATACTTCCAAATTGTATCTTAAGATACTTCGATACATTTGGAAATTTGCTATTACAGATCTATAAAATGACGCTGCAAACACCTATGTACAGAACACCTATGTGTTTGCTTGAAAATGTCTAAACTGCGACCAAATTTGCTTATTTTCATGAAATATATGTTTGAATTCAGAAAGTTATGTTTTTCTTGCTTAATGTATATTAGTCTAATTCCGACTCAAGTTATTGGCATTTGTTTACTTAACACTTTTGTATTTGATGGGTGTCGCTGCTCTACTTGGCGACCAGCAAGCGGGTTGCCATCTAATTGCAAGAACTTTAATTAAAAGCCTCCGCAAGATGGCACAAATACCGGTGCAGTGTCTTACCTTGTCCGTAAGCGTATTACCGTTTTCGTAGTACCGCATCACCCTACAGGTGTAGAGCAGCGACAATGCTGGTAGCGATATTTTTTGTGAAGTATCGTGTGATGACGATAACTACCGAGTCAGCACTCACTGTTCACTGAGAACATAAAACTGCAGTGATTTTTTCATGTTCTACATTGCGTAAAGTGTTCGTTAGCAGCATATTCACTAACGTGCAATCTTTTACCATTTCCTCTCCGAGAGAACTTCGCCCAGAAGCTTCCCAGATGTATTTTACGTGGCAAAAGCGTCGCAGGATATCGCTGCTATTAACACTATTGCAACTTCTAGGCTGCTTATCTGCTTTTTTGTAACACACAAAAAAGGACTTTACAGGGAGCTAAAAAAAGCAAAG
This sequence comes from Rhipicephalus appendiculatus, assembly GCA_030522465.1. Taxonomy (NCBI): domain Eukaryota; kingdom Metazoa; phylum Arthropoda; class Arachnida; order Ixodida; family Ixodidae; genus Rhipicephalus; species Rhipicephalus appendiculatus. Next base: position 3,825 of record JALIZH010013062.1, read on the forward strand.
CGAATATACCTAAGTCAAATAGCAAGGCAATCCGCAATAAAAAATGTCTGTGAATAAGTACACAGGGTGTTTCACGTAAGGATAAGCAAATATTTTAAAAATAGCGTTTAACCATGACTGAATCAAATCAATGGCATATGGTTTACCGTCACGTGTCGCTCGTATTTTTATATTGCGCTTACTTGGTTGATTAACTATGGTCAATTATGCAACATTTTTAATACTCACTTTAGGACAGAGTGCGCTTCGTCACTTTGTAGAACGCATTTAAAATCACTGAAGCAATTGTTTTTTGGTGGCGTACATTCGCCATGGCAAATATTTTCTGTCTTTTAAAGAAAGCACACGAAATATCAAATAAAGCCACCTGCTTGGGATGTAAAAACAGCGCAAAATAGAGACAAGGACTGAAGACAAGACAACAGTCCTTGTCTCTAATTTGCACAGTGTTTACATCTCAAGCATGAACCACCAACTAGCCCGACTTTCGCTTCTAGTAAAGCCACCTGACTGCGCTTATGCGATATCGTACTGCAGCGCTCTTAAACGCGCTTGGAGCGAAACAACCGGCGCGCTGACCGTCAGCTTGTCGCGTCTCAAGGAAGATGGTGTTTCTTTGCCGTGTGTGGCGGTCAGAAATTTCGACGCGCTGTGGAGCCGATGCCTAAGCCACTGCCGCTCCTTTCGCCGAGGTCCGCTTGCCTGTTGTGACGCTCGAAGCACGTCTTTGAGCGCTGCAGCACAATATATATAGCGTATACAAGGGCCGTAACATGGTCATATTTCTCCGGCTGTCTTTAAACGGCGGAAGAATCACTACTATAGCATGCACCTTTCCACAAAAAATCACATCTGTCGTTTTAGAATGCCCTAAAAAACGCAAACAAAAGCACTTGGCCCCAAAATAAATAACAGAACTGATACATTTGTACTGGACCACAATGGGCAGTGGGGATGGGGCCTACAAGGAAGAGGACAACTGGTCTGTCATAAAAGCATTTGTTCCGGTGCTGTCCCCTGTGTTCTCGCTGCTCCGCTCAACCATCTGAGGGCTTGCTTACCTAGAACGTCTCTTTACACTTGGTGGAGGTGCTGGGTATTTCCAGACCTGGAACTCCGAAACCGGACGCCTCCCTCCGTGCCTATCATGCCTGAAGACGCCGGGCCGAGGTGCTGGGTATTTCCAGACCTGGAACTTCGAAACCGGACACTTCCCTTCGTGCCTGTCATGCCTGAAGACGCCGGGCCGAACAACGCCAACCTTCTCCAGGCCTCGCCTGCGGTTATATGCTCAGGTACGCCACGCCAACGAGATCCTCCCTTCTTCAGTGGAACTGAAGATCAGGACGTCGACAATTGGCTGTCGTTGTACGACAAAGTGGCTGTGGCTAATAGATGGAATGACGCTGATAAGCTCAGCTACGTCAGCTTCTATCTCTCCGGAGTGGCCAATATTTGGTTTCACCAGCACGAGTCGGAGTTTCTTACCTGGGCGGCACTGAAGGGTAGACTCCAAGATGTATTCGGACGCCCTGCCATCCGCAAGCTTCGCGAAGAGCAACAGCTACGCACCCGTGCTCAACAAAAAGGTGAAAACTTCACCAGCTACATTGAAGATGCAGTTGACCTTTGCCGGCGCATTAACGCCAACATGACCGCAGACGAGAAGATAAAGAATATTATGAAAGGCATAGATGACGACGCCTTCCAAATGCTCTTGGCGAAGAACCCTCAGACGGTTAACGAAGTAACTACTCTTTGCCAGAGCTACGAAGAACTGCGAAAGCAACGCCTTTCTACGCGCCAAGATCTCGTATCACATGGCACGCTTTCGGCACTGACCAACAGTTCCTGTGCTGCCCCCCTCCGACCCATCGTTTCTCGATCAAGTCAAACAATTTGTTCGAGAAGAAGTCGCACGCCAACTGTCTCTTCTGCCAGCCGCCCAAGCGTCCGAGTCGCTGTTGACTCCTGAGATTCGGCAGGTCATTCACGAGCAAGTGGCAGTAGCTCATCAGACGACTCCAGTGACAGCTCCGCTTACCTACGCTGCCGCCGTCGCCCGGCCAAGGCCGCCCTCTCCGACTGTACCGTACGCGCCTACGAACACCTTCACTTCACCATTACCCTCGGCTGCGAACTATACACCACGAAGCTACTGTCCACCATCGCAGCCCCTTCGCCCTGCACGGCAATACTTCGCTCAATCCGCGGCCCCTGCTTTCAACCCGTGGCGCACCCATGACAACCGGCCCATCTGTTTCTCATGCGGATTCGCTGGCCACGTAGCACGGTTCTGCCGCCGACGTGCGTGGTATTCTCCAGACTCTGCGTGGCCACAAAGCAATGGTCCGGACTATGCCTTTCGCTCTGCTCCTGCCGCTGAGCACTTCAACGCCGCGCCTGCTGCTTCCCGAGCTTTCAGCACCCGTCGGTCTCCGTCCCCTCGTCGGCGTTCTTTGTCGCCCCTAATGCGCAGACCTGAAGCTGTCCAAGAGGAAAACTGACGAACGCAGTTCAGGAGGCAAGAACTGCGCTCTCTGCGAAATGCTCAAGACCTCATTTTTTCCCTGCGAATGTAATTGTAGTTTGCGCCGAAGATATTGCCGTTGATGCACTTGTCGATACGGGAGCGGCGGTATCAGTGATTTCCGACCAGCTTCGCCTTAAGCTCCGAAAAGTCGCGACGCCGTTTACAGCCCTTTCGTTACGTACAGCCAGCGCTGAGCCGATTGATCCCTTGGGGACATGCACAGTTCGTGTTTTTATAGAAGACACTATTCACCACATTGAGTTCATCATTCTGCCTCGCTGCTCTCATGCCATGATCTTGGGATGGGACTTCCTGTCATCTCATCATGCCGTTATCGACTGCGCCCGCGCAGAGCTTTCCCTGTCTCCATTCGGCGGCGACATTTTTGAAGATGCCTCTGCCGCTTCTAAGCGAGTGTTAATCGCCACGGACACTACCATTCCTCCTTTCTCTTCCGCTCTTGTAGCCATCTCCTGCGCTTCGTTTTCCGACTCTACAGTTCTTTTCACGCCGTCTAAGCTTGCTACTCACTGTCACCCCTTGTTACTTCCTTTTGCCCTCCTTACCATCCGACAGGGTGTCAGCGCACTTTATGTTTCCAAGATGTTTCGTTGTCCAGCTAACCTGCACCACGACGAGTGCCTTGGTCATGCTGAGGACCTCGACCCAAACTTTGTCTATCATGCGCCTGACGACTCGGCTCCTCAACAGGTTGACACCGTGGACGTTGACGTTCTCCCTGCGCAGCCATCTCGCGACCAACCGTTTTCTCGATGTATTGACCCAAACCTCACTTCCAGTCAGCACACCCTGTTGGTCGCACTCCTCGACCGCTTTCGTACGTCATTCGACCTCCAACAAGCTCGCTTAGGCCGCACTTCCACCGTTGTCTACTACATCGACACCGGATACCACGCGCCATTGCGTCAACGGCCGTATCGTGTGTCCGCAACGGAGCGCCGAGTCACCGACGAGCACGTAGGAGACATGCTCAAACGGGGCGTGATACAACCTTCGCACAGTCCCTGGGCCTGTGCTGTAGTGTTGCTAAAAAAGAAGGATGGCAACATTCGCTTTTGCGTGGACTACCATCGACTCAACAAATAACCCGTAAGGATGTTTACCCGCTTCCCCGTATTGACGACGCGATAGACTGCCTTCAAGGCGCAGAATTTTGCTCGTCCCTCGAATTACAATCCGGCTACTGGCAGGTCCCGGTGGCTGAAGCAGACCGCCCGAAGGCTGCCTTCATCACCCCTGATGGTCTCTATGAGTTTACCGTCATGCTTTTCGGTCTGTGCAATGCGCCTGCCACATTTGAAAGAATGATGGATAACATCTTGCAAGGACTCAAATGGCAGATATGCCTTTGCTATCTGGACGATATTGTCATCTTTTCACCGGACTTTCCTTCTTACCTTCTTCGCCTCGAACGCGTCCTCATATGCATCGCTAACGCTGGCCTCCAGCTCAACTTGAAGAAATGTCGCTTTGCCGCTCGGCAGGTGATCATCCTCGGCCATGTCGTGTCAAAAGATGCGGTACTCCCTGATCCGTCGAAAGTACAAGCTGTCGCTGAATTCCCCCCGCCCAAACACCTTGAAAGAGCTTCGCAGCTTTATCGGGTAATGTTCATACTTTCGCCGCTTCATCCGCAACTTCGCCACCATCATAGCCCCTTTGATACAGCTCCTACGTGCTGACCACAACTTTTCGACCTGGTCACCAGATTATGATGCCGCGTTTACAACGCTGCGTCGTCTTCTCACCTCTCCTCCGATCCTGCGGCATTTCGACCCAAGCCCTCCGACAGAAATACACACGGACGCCAGTGGTGTTGGGCTTGGAGCCGTTCTCGCTCAACGAAAGGCTGGCTTCGATGAGTACGTCGTCGCTTTCGCCAGTCGCGCACTCACGAAGGCTGAAACTAACTACTCTGTAACAGAAAAGGAATGCTTGGCGATAATTTGGGCTATAACTAAATTTCGACCATACCTCTACGGCCGCCCGTTCGACGTAATAACCGACCACCATTTCCTGTGCTGGCTTTCTTCCTTGAAAGAGCCTTCGGGTCGTCTAGCTCGATGGGCGCTTCGGCTACAAGAGTATAACATTCGCGCAGTCTACCGTTCCGGCAGGAAACACTCCGACGCAGACGCTTTGTCTCGCTCCCCACTACATGGCGAGACTAATTCCCGAACGTCCCGTTATCCGAGTCCTCCCTCTCTGCTACGAACATGGTTTTGGAGCAGAAGAAGGACCCATGGATTGTTTCTATGTTCAACTTCCTGAAACAGCCATTGACCTCCCCTGCCAGCCGGGCATTGCGTCGCCAAGCACGCCACTTCTCCATTCGCGATGGGCTGTTATACCGCCGTAACCACCACACTGAAGGCCGAAAATTGTTGCTTGTGGTCCCTCGGCATCTCCGCTCGGACATCTGTGGGGCGTTTCACGATGACCCACTGTGCGCGCATGCAGGCGTCCTAAAGACTTTCGCACGCCTACGCCTTCTCTTTTACTGGCGCGGGATGTGCCGCTTCGTCCGTGAATATGTACGCTCCTGCCTCGCTTGCCAACGTCGCAAGGATCTTCCTCTCCGTTCAGCTGCACCACTGCAACCTTTGCCCTGCCCAAGCCATGCATTTGATCGCGCAGGAATCGATCTTTATGGTCCACTACCAAGCACTCCCGACGGCAACAGATGGGTAATCGTGGCCATCGACCATCTTACACGTTATGCGGAAACTTCACCTTTGCCTAGCGCTACCGCACGCGATGTTGCTTCGTTTATCCTGCACCACATCATGCTTCGCCATGGGGCCCCAAGAGAATTACTCAGCGACCGAGGCCGCGTATTTCTCTCCGACGTCATAAAAGCTCTTCTCGAAAAATGCCGTATAATTCACCACACAAAAACCGCGTATCACCCACAGACTAATGGGGTTACTGAACGTTTAAATCGCACTCTTGGTGACATGTTGGCCATGTATGTCGCATCTTACCACAACGATTGGGACCATGTTCTCCCATTTGTGACATATGCTTATCAAAAAGAGGCAGTGAAGCGGCTAGAATCCTTAACAGCAAGGCAGAGGACTTCAAGAACGGAGCCTTTACACCTAGGTACTTGAAATGGATCCCGGCGCACATGGGAGAAGATGAAGAGGACCCCAAAACCCCCCCCCCCAAACCTGAATGAGAAGGCTCACCTTGCCGCGCGCGAACTCACAATCCGCGGCTGGGAACACCCATCTCATGAACCCAGGGGGGACCGATATAACTCAGGATGATAAGGATCAGCTTCTCACCTTCCACGACATATTGACCCACTACAAGAAACAAAGGGAAATACACCCACCACCCCACAGTAAACTAGATAGGTCACAAGAAGTAGACTGGGGACGTCTGCAAACGAGAACTTTTCAAAACCCAGTGCACCTCTACAGCATCTACCCCAGGCAATTCCCCGACGTGGCTGTATCCTATGTAAAGACGAATACGCAGACATAGAACATATCCTATGGAAATGCCCACACACTACACGGCTTTTCAATCACAAAAACCCGGACCTCCTTGAGACGCGTTGGCGCGACGCTTTGGCTAGCTCAGAACTTGAAGACCAAGTTTGGGCCATCCAGCAGGCTCGGGAAGCGGCGGAAAGGCTAAACCTTACCGCGACCAACCGGGTGGCCTAGGCCAGGCCGCCAATCTGCCGGTTTTAAATAAAGTTTTTTCCAACGTCCCAACATTTTCAGCGCAAGGGTGAAGCAGTGAATGCGATAGCAACAAATTCTAATGTTAATCGAAGTGAGGCTGGCAGCTAACTCTTTTGGATCCCATCTCACGCAACTCTACAAAATGCTGGTTTAAGAGCATACGGCCACTCCAGGGACATTGTTCGCACAATGTCCTCGCGTTGAGAGCGGAGCACGTAGGAGCCAGCCGCCCGCTGTCGGCTGCTGAGATTGCGAGATAACGCGTGCGCGAGCGACGACCACGCTCGTAAAACCAAAGGTTGCAGTGGCTGCATGAGGGACACCTCCCCCCCCTCGCGTCTTTCCGCGCTTGTTAAAGACGCGCGGGGCGTTTCCTCTCCTTGAGCATTCCCCGGCTCGTCGAACAGGCAGGGGATCTTATCGCATACGCCTCGGAGCGACGGAGGTGGGCCGGCTCGTTTGATGTCCGCTTCAGCGGCGTTTGTCACCCCCGCTCCCGCAATGTTACCCGCGGGTATTTTTAAATGCGAAGCATTTCTTAGCGAACTTCGGCGACTTTGAGCGTATCTATCTATCTATCTATCTATCTATCTATCTATCTATCTATCTATCTATCTATCTATCTATCTATCTATCTATCTATCTATCTATCTATCTATCTATAACGGAAAATGTGTTCCGTTATGTGTTCCGATAGAAAAGTGTCAGATAGTCTAGCAGGGACCGCGGAACACATTTTCCGTTATGTTGACGACTATCTTGTACTCGTACACAAAGATAACTACAACCAGAACGTCATCAATGTTCTCAAGGTTTTTAGAGAGAATTCCTGTGGGCTGAAGTTCACAATAGAATTTTTACAAGACAAGTCGCTACAGTCTTTGGACATAAAGTTGCTCTTTAAGGCAGATCACGTGTTTTGGCGGTATAGTCCACGAGCCAAGAAACCGCTGCTAGATTTCGCATCTAGTCACTCAAAAGTGATAAAAAATGCGATAGCGTCCTCATGCTTAAGATCGTCGTTGCTCCTGTCATGCGCGCACGAGGTTGGTTCCAGCTTTCAGAACCAGCTAGGCAGGCTTAGGGCAGCTGGGTACCCAGGCCATTTGATGACCACCATTTGCAAAAAACTCATCCCAGTGATAAAAGGTACGGAAAGAATTCCCAGATGGTTACAAAGTGAAAAAAGGAAGCTTGCAGTTCTTCCATATGTTCATAGGTTGTCCCATGGCTTGAAGAACGTAGCAGCGAGATTTGGTGTAACCTCGGTGTTTACAGCACCCAACAAGCTGTCTAAGTTGTGCCCACGACTTCGGAAGATGGTGGAGTCCGGCACCACACAGAGTAAGAACAGCTGCCAGATGAAGCACAGCCAACGTTACCGGTCTTGCAAAACAGGAGTGGTATACCAGGTTCCGTTCAGCTGTGGTAGGTCGTATGTTGGGCAATCTGGAAGGTGTATAAACACCAGGTTGAGGGAGCATGATTCTGCATTACGTAGTTCAGGACGAACACATCTGGTGGATCACTGCAGTTCTTGCGGGTGTTCACCAATTTTCACAGACACAAAGATTCTGTCAACACACAGGCAAAAAATTAACAGGGAGTTGATTGAAGCATTCCATATTAGAAACATGGGAGAAAAGTGTGTTAGCCAAGCTTCCGTCACATTGTCCGATAAAGAATTCGACTTCTTGAAAAGCACGTGCATCAATCCGTCTACAGATGAGTGAACTCCCCCTAAAATTTTGGTTGTGTGTGCTTTGGTTTTTTATCATGACGTAGCGCTGAATAAGTTTGTTTAGTTTATCTCGTGTGTTTCTGAGTCCACCGGTGGGGGGGCGTTAGGGTTACGTGACGATAAAGTGCATTTCGTTGTTTAAAATAAAGCAGTTGTGAGTTTGCGCCCGTGTTGTCTGCCTCTTTTTTCCTTGTGTCCGGGGTACGTTTTGCGCAAAAGAAGTCATGAATGAGTACCAACTCGCCCAACTTTCAGTACTGTTGCGTCATGACTTGCATGCCACGCTCATGGCATGCTCGCGGCCGTTTCGTTAGCTTGACATACACCAAATTTGGTATTGAGTGACATGACTGTATCACGATCATAAATGACAGGTCCTAACATGTAAAACATGACATGCAAATTATGTAAAGCATGATTTGCTCCTTCCTGGCTGCTTCGCATTACATCGATTCCCACAGTGCGTGGGATCTGCCGGCTTTTTCTTTGTGGCTTTTACTTATATATATACATATACATGTACGGGACATGACGGCAAAAATCAGCCGAGAGTGTCCATATAATCGCTATCGCAATAATACCGCCACGCAGGCCACCACAGGGTTTTCCCCGTTTTTCCTACTTTATGGGCGCCAGCCATTCTCCACAATGGACACCATTCTTCCTTATAGCGCTGATGCCACGGAATCTACACCCCTTTCTGAAGCTGCAGCACACGCAGAAGAGTGCCGAAAGCTCTCCCGCATATTGACATCTGAGGACCAGCAACGTCAGAAGCTTCGCCGAGATCCTGCCGTCGCGCCTGCATCGTATGATCCTGGCTCGCTAGTGTGGCTTTGGGTGCCTGCCACAAGCCCAGGATTGTTACCGAAATTTGTCTCGAAGTACCAGGGTCCCTACCATGTGGTAAAGCAGACGTATCCCGTGAATTATATCGTGGAGCCCCTTGAACCACCTTCGGACAAGCGCCGCTGGCAGCGCGAAATTGAGCATGTCGAACGTTTGAAGCGTTACTACGATCCGCCTGGGCAGTAGGGATGGGGCTTACAAGGAAGAGGACAACTGGGCTGTCATAAAAGCCTTTGTTCCGGTGCTGTCCCCTGTGTTCTCGCTGCTCCGCTCTACCATCTGAGGGCTTGCTTACCTAGAACGTCTGTTGACACATTCTTCATCTTAGTTAAGAAATTAAGCGCAGTATAAAAATACCCTAATGAGAGCCACATGGCGGTAAACCCCATCGTGGGTTTTATTCGGTTGATGTTAACTTCTTTGCAAATATTGGGTTCCAGTTATGTGACACCCTTTATAAACGCGATAAAAGTGACACCCCTAAAAGCTATGAAAATAGAGCATGATGTATCGTCAACTAAGGTGTTAAGGACATACGAAAAAAACTCAGTGCCCACGGAAAATAGCACTAAAGGGCTCGTGGGGACGCGAATGAGAAGGCCGTAGTACTTGGTATTATGTTTCTAAAATCCCCTTTCCAACGACTTTAACATTTGTTGTTATAATTTTCATTATTACAATGTAAATTCAATTTTGCTGTTATATTAAATCGTAAGCAGAATTTTCGTTGCTGTAAGCACTAGGCGCGCTCAGATTATTTTACCTTTGCCCTAGAATCTCCAACAGTAAACTCACATGGAATGTAGGTATGCAAATAGTAACAATGACGCAGACACTTAAAAATAAGAATAAGTAAGAGATGGAATAGAGGAGGAGGTTACAGAAGACTTCTTACAGTTAACAAACGAAAAAAATACTACAGAGTGGCCTAGGTAATGTGTGGAATGCAAACGAAGAACAGCAAAGAGAGCACTTGTGCTAGCAATCAAGCTATCATTAAAATTTTTTTTGCATAGTTTAGCACGAAGAACAAAGATACAGTACGCCGAAATATCATCTCTTACGTAAATGCTTGTTTTATTGCATATAGCATTGGCACCGATGGTGGTACAGTTGTTATAATCTAATTTGCATATAAGCCACATAGTGTGCAAGTCAAGCTTCCTTCGACGAGATCTGTGAAATCTGTGTGAAAGCAGCGAGACGCAAAGCAACCCCATTCTTGCATTTTTGAGAATTTGTAAAAAAAGCACCACGCAAGACAAACTTCAATAAGAACACTGTAGCCGCACCCGAATTTGAGCGAAAGACGCCGCACGCATTGAAGTACGCAGCACAGTACCGTGACTACAAACAAGGTTCATGACACCGACACAGCTAAAAAGAAAGAAAACATCGAGAAACAAAAGGTCGGCTGTACGTAGACGCTCGCGCGCTTGTTTTTGTCGAGATGGCTCGAGCGCCATAACGTGACTCTGCTCCACCAATAAAGACGCGTATAGAACTTATTTCCTATGCTTACTGGAACACTCTGGCGGAAAGAGAAATGAATGTCACTGTCGTCAGCTTTATTGAGGTGGCTTTAGTGGTAGCAGTATCAGCTTGAGAAATACACATACAGATGCTCGTTTTGCGAGATCTATCGCGATACAGATACTAGATACCCCAAGAGTATCTAAGATAGTATCTAAGATACATGTATCTTAGATACTGCCCAGCCCTGATGCATCTAACCTCTTCCCACCAATCTATGACACTACGTAGTCCGTGGTTTGAAATAGGAGTGGGCAACTTTTTTTTTTCGAGAATGACGCGAGATATGAAGACGATGAGCCCTCTGCCTGAGATTTCAGCCTATCCACTGAACAAATATACATATATGAATATGAAGTTCCTAGGGAACGAAATAAAGCGAAATGAAGAGTGCTTAGCATGACTCACTTGTTAATCCACGATAGGTTCCGGTGTACTGTGGCTCTCAGAAGCGCCATGCGTAGCGTGTCACGGTACCGGTCGTATTCCTGCTCTGAAATGAGCAGCGAGCTCAGGAAGGTGATCGAGAATACCACGATGAGGTACTTGAAGCAACGTCGAGTGTCCTTCAAAAGCATCGCTCAAGTGAAAAAAATCCCGGTGTGCCGTGGTACTTATGTGCGTAGCGCTTGCTTGCTTGACCCTCGAAAGTTAGCGCAACCGCGAGCACAAGCATGATGATGATGATGATTCCTCTACCATGGCTCATACCCACTCAGGGGGATTGGCCAAGAATTTCGATGGTTTCTTCTTCTTCACTGTATACGGCAGAACACTCACGATGATGATGAGAGTAGCACTTTGACTTGGTTCAGTGTGTTCATCCTTGACTGTATGCCGCGTGACTGAAACTAAGAAGGGATATTTACAGACACACGCGAGTGCTCGTTGAATGTGTGTGTATCTCCTCCCTGCGTCTCCGTTGCGCTGCATATAACGAAATATAACGACAGCCTTTAGAACGGTGATAAATTCCACTGCTCAGAATTCAATGGTGAAACGGGTGAGTTCTGGCTGAGGACATCCATTCAACCTCGCGTTATTAAATCTATCTTTTTATCGATACGTGAAACAGTCACCAAGAGAGTTCCAGGCCCTGGCTTCCCCATTTAAGTTAAATTTGCGTCGACAATACCTGTAGCGGAACTACAAATTCGCTGTATCCGCTGCACAGTCACAGCGAAAGCTGGAAGAGCGGCCTTTCTAGAGCCCACAGTAGACTCTCTTGGGACACCTAATACAAGTACATATTGCCACGCGCGTTTAGTATTATACTTGTGCTGTATTCGGTTTACGCCCACAAAGACTGTAAGCAATGCTCAGCACAAACCCCCAGATGTCACGTGGTCGTGACGTCGACGAAGGCAGCAGGCGACGTGTCCAAGATGAAACTGTTTATTTGGGCCGAACTCGTGGCCGAGAAACGGAAAGTAAGAATACAGCAATACACCCGGTATGCACTGATAGCGGCGAACAGAGCGTCGGTCGTCGATCAACTGACAAGCGGTGAAGTGCGTCGGCATTTATACGCGTGTCATCGAATATTCCCGTCTTATCACTGGTTGTCGCGAAAGCTCTGGAATAAGCTCGCGTGTTCGCGTCTTGCGCGCAATCTTAACACAACAATCTTCAATAAACGCGAAGCTTCTAGAAAAATGAGGCGCGGTTTGTGCTGAGCATTGCTTACAGTCTTTGTGGGCGTAAACCGAATACAGCACAAGTATAATACTAAACGCGCGTGGCGACGTCGAGCACAAGACGTGGGATGCCATCCTTCCGTATGTAACCTTTGCACACAACACAGCGGTACAAGAAACGACGCAGATGACGCCGTATGGATTGGTCTACGGAAGGACCCCGGCAACGACGCTCGACGCCATGTTGCCCAATGTCTGCGACGAGGAAAACGTCGACGTCACCGTGTACCTTCAGCGCGCCGAAGAAGCCAGACAACTCGCCCGTCTGCGCATCCAGAGCCAGCAAAAGACCGACAGCCGTCGCTACAACCTTCGAAGACGCCACATGGAATACCAACCCGGTGACCGTGTATGGGTCTGGACGCCAGTTCGCCGACGGGGACTTAGCGAGAAGCTCCTTCGACGATACTTCGGACCCTACAGGGTACTTCGACGTCTCGGCGCACTCGACTACGAGGTTGTCCCTGACGGCATTACGAACTCTCAGCGGCGCCGTGCGCGACCTGAAGTCGTCCATGTCGTGCGCATCAAGCCGTATTACGCGCGTTAGTGAACCTGAAGACTATAATTTTTGCTTTATTATTGTACTTTCGTGCTTGTGCTTAGTGTTTATTGTACTTTCTTGCTTTATTATTGTTATTTATTGTTGCATGAATCCCCCCCCCCCCCCCGTGTTCTGTTTTAAGCATCGGGACGATGCTTTTTCAGAGGGGGGGCATTGCCACGCGCGTTTAGTATTATACTTGTGATGTATTCGGTTTACGCCCACAAAGACTGTAAGCAATGCTCAGCACAAACCGCGCCTCATTTTTCTAGAAGCTTCGCGTTTATTGTAGATCGTTGTGTTAAGATTGCGCGCAAGACGCGAACACGCGAGCTTATTCCAGAGCTTTCGCGACAACCAGTGATAAGACGGGAATATTCGATGACACGCGTATAAATGCCGACGCACTTCACCGCTTGTCAGTTGATCGACGGCCGACGCTCTGTTCGCCGCTATCAGTGCATACCGTGTGTATTGCTGTATTCTTACTTTCCGTTTCTCGGCCACAAGTTCGGCCCAAATAAACAGTTTCATCTTGGACACGTCGCCTGCTGCCTTCGTCGACGTCACGACCACGTGACAATATGCAAGGTACCCACTACGCCAAAAAAATCACGCCATATCCACGAAGTGAATGATGATGAGTGGGCGAAGCTCGATCGTTTTCATCCATGGCAGAAAGAGAGTGTGTGGTCTGGAACGCGCTTATACTTCATGGTCATCATCGTCATCGTTATCACGTGTAGTGGGTACAATCCACTATACTGGAACGCGCTTATACTTCATGGTTATCACGTGTAGTGGGTACATTCCACTATACTGCGTCATCGTCACCTTTATCACGTGTAGTGGGTACATTCCACTATACTGGAACGCGCTTATACTTCATCGTTATCACGTGTAGTGGGTACAATCCACTATATTGGAACGTGCTTATACTTCATGGTTATCACGTGTAGTGGGTACATTCCACTATACTGGAACGCGCTTATACTTCATCGTTATCACGTGTAGTGGGTACATTCCACTATACTGCGTCATCATCATCTTTATCACGTGGAGTGGGTACATTCCACTACACGTGGCTACCTACCTACCTACCCACCTACTACAACTACGACTACAGAGGAGGGACAGACCCACACCCTAAGGAGCTTCGCCCCTAAAACCATCATAATTTTCATGTAGTGGGGAAGTATTCACTATGCCAGTTTTCGTCATTTTCCAGAGAACCCTGGCACCCGCTACACATCTGTACACTTTGTGCTATGTCTGTTGGATGGATGGTGGAACTTAATTTATAGTCCTGATGACAATGAAGAATTACGGCTGACCCCTTTCTGATGGGTTGGAAGCATTCAAAGACGGACCATTTTACTTTTCTACCACGCTATATTGCACATGTTAACGAGGTTACTTCCTCTACATGATGCCTGTACAGGATCACCCGGCCTAGTTGTTATTTTAGATGCGAAGCATCTTATGGCGTAGTTCAATCCGGTGTGTGGCGTGACCACCCTTACTGCGCATGCGCGAACCCTCTCCACACACCTCCTCTCCTATGCTCCCCTCTCTCTCCTCTAGGCATCTCTTCCAGCGGCGTCCACATCCCCACTGCGCATGCGCGTCCCCTCCCCATCTCTCTCCTCTCCTATGTTCCCTCTTTCTCTCTCTCCTCTAGGCATCCTTCCCGTGGCGTTTACACCCCCCATTGGGCATGCGCGTCCCCTCTCGCTCTCTCTTCTCTGCTACGCTCCCCCCTCTCTCGCCTCGCAACGCCGACGCAGGCACCGTCTGCTATACTCGCGGACAACTTTTCTTGGCGATGCAGCGAAGGCTACAGTGCCTAATGGCGCGTATCCTACCGCTGGTGAATGTAGTCCTACAATTGTGTTTTTATTTTCTACGTGAGATGAAAAATAGTGCCTTATATTTTTTGCATGTAGCATTTGACACAGGACGCAGCTCACACCAGTAAGATATTCTTATTTGTTTTAATTTATTCGTTGTCACTTCGCGTTTTTGAACGCTTGAGAAAGCCGCGCCTTTTACGTCTACCTCAAATGCCAAGCGGCGTCTGCGTCGATATGAAACGCTGATCGCGCACAGCCATCACTTTCCACAGCGGTACGGAACGCTTGACATGCCAGACTACTTCGCGTAGTAGTACATGTGCAGATGCTCCGCCCCTGTAGCTTTCCCTTCATTGCCAAGAAAAGTTGTCCACGAGTATACACTTGGGGACTGTATCATGCTGTGTATCACTCGTGATGCGCACTCCGGTGCGCACCGACCGGTGATGGCTAATATAAGCGACGACAATAAACCCGGCAAGGCATTGCTGCTTCCTGTTGCATCGGTGACCGTTCAGTCTTTGATCAGCCTACCTGTGGCTGATACATGGTGTCAGAAGTGGGATCCACGGCGGATGCTACTACGTCGCTTCGACTGAGCTGACAATCATGGAACTACTGAAACCACCGGATCGACTATGCCTCACAGGAAATGTTCAGAAGAACTGGGAGCTTTTTAAGCAAAAGTTCGAATTGTTTCTACAAGCAACAGAGCCAGCAACACCACTGACAGAAGCTGCTAAATCAGCCAGGCTCCTGACTGCTGCTGGGGACGACGCATTAGAAGTCTTCAATAACTTTACGTTCGCTGAAAGCGAGAACAAGCAAGACTACCAGACTTTGGTAAAGAAATTTGAAGAGTACTGTGCAGAGCAGCAAAACGAAGTCTACGAAAGATACGTCTTCAGAACAAGGACGCAAGATGAAGCTGAACCAGTGGAGCATTTCATAAGAGACCTGCGCAAGCAAGCAAGGTACTGTAACTTCGGTTCGCTTTCTGACTCGATGATTCGCGACCAAATCGTATTTGGCACCTGGAACACTAAACTGAGGGAAAAAATGCTACGCGAGAAGGATTTGACGCTCCAGAAGGCTGAACAAATCTGCAAAGCAGCAGAGCTCACGAACAAGCAAAACGAAGCTTGGCAAGGTAACGAAACAAGAGTGGACGCTACCGAAAAAACTTACCAACATCGCACTCAAGGCCGGAAAGCCCCTGTCCAGTGCAGCAAGTGCAATCGAAGACACGAGCCGAGGAAGTGTCCCGCCTTTGGCAAAATATGCCGCGCCTGCGCAGGCCGAAATCATTTTGCGATTTGTTGCAGAAAGTATGTGGTCGACGAAGTACAACATCAAAATGAGGACTTCGCAATCTTGGACGTCACCGTGTGCGGAATCCAGAAAACAGATTGGGTTGTTAAGGCCCAAGTTGGACAGCAAGAAGTTGTATTCAAAGTGGACACTGGTTCCCAAGCCAATTTGTTACCACTCTCGGTGTACAACAGATTCCGAACGAAGCCACCCCTCAGGGCAAGTAATTCCGTTTTACGGTCCTATAGCGGAAACGCTATCGTGCACTACGGAGTGACAACTCAAGTGGTTACGATAAACGATCGTCGGCGCCTTGCAGACTTCTTTGTTGTGAAGCGGGGCCAGAGTATATTAGGTCTTGAACTGGCTGAATCCCTAGCACTTCTCTCCCGTGCTGTTGATTCCGTGACCACTGAAGGAATGGCCCCAACGGCGCCGAAATTCAGCCACCTCTTCGAAGGCACTGGGTGCGTGAAGCGGCAATATCGTATGGTACTACGTGATGATGCAGTTCCAGTGATCCAGGCAGCGCGTCGCGTTCCTTTGGCCTTACGGGAACCACTGCAGAAAGAGCTGGAGCGCATGGAAAAGGCGAACATCATCTGCAAAGTGGACGAACCTACTGATTGGGTAAGCCCGCTCGTTATTGTAAGAAAAAAAGATGGTAGCCTCAGGGTATGCATGGATCCAAGAAGCGTTAACGCATGCTTGAAACGCGAACACTACCAGATGCCACAACGCGAAGATATTGAGGCGGAGTTGTCCGGTGCGAAGTTCTTCAGTCGACTAGACGCTAACGCAGGGTTTCACCAAATTCCGCTTGATGAATCTACCTCAAAGATATGCACATTCGCTACGCCATTCGGACGCTATCGATTCCTTAGACTTCCATTTGGCATTGCGTCTGCCCCCGAAGTCTTCCAGAAAACACTGAGCGAGATTTTCGACCCTTTACCGGGCGTTAGAGTATACATTGATGACATTCTCGTGTGGGGATCATCCAAGCAAGAGCATGACAGTCGCCTTCAAGCCACTCTATGCGCAGCACAACGCGCAGGGCTAACATTCAACAGGGCGAAGTGCCAGTTTGGAGTGCAGGTTATAGCTTTCTTGGGCGATGTTATCAGCTCAGCGGGAATTCGTCCAAATCCAGCCCTGGTAGACTGTTTGGGCAAAATGCCCGTACCAACTGATAAACTTGCCGTACAACGTATGCTCGGAGTAATAAACTCTTTTGGAAAATATGTGCCAACTCTCGCTGATAAAACGAAGCTTCTTCGAAGCCTGATACGGAAGGACGCCGTATTTGACTGGACAGAAAAACACGCCCAGGAATGGCACACAGTCTGCGAAGCGCTGCGCACAGAAAAACACGCCCAGGAATGGCACACAGTCTGCGAAGCGCTGCGCACTGCCCCGCTCCTCGCTATATTCGACCCCGCGAAAGAGACAAAGATAACGGCAGACGCATCTAAGGATGGCATAGGGGCCGCACTGCTCCAGCGACACTCCAGTGGCTGGCGTCCTATCGCCTACGCGTCCCGAGCCATGACCGACGTTGAAAAGCGTTATTCGCAGATAGAGAAAGAAGCCATGGGTATAGCATACGGTTGTGCGAAGTTCCACCAGTTTGTGTATGGTAGGAAAATTGTGATTGACACCGATCACAAACCGTTGCTAGCCATTTCGTCCAAAGATATCGGGAACATGCCCCCAAGACTTCAACGATATTTTCTTCGCCTATTAATATACGACTATGTTCTACAGTTTGTTCCAGGCAAAGAATTGGTCCTTGCTGACATGCTGTCAAGGGCCCCACCATCACAGCGTGAAGACACGGTGGATTTCGACGACATTCAGGTACACGCAGTTGCTGTTTTGTCATCCTTAGTGAGCGAAAGAACCAAACAGCTCTTGTCTCGGGAAACATCTAACGATCCTGAGCTACGTTCGGTCGTAGAAAGCCTGTCTTCAAACAAAGACGTCGAAGGAACACTCAAGCCATTCGCCTCGGAACTTTCAGTTGTTGACGGAATTCTTCTGAAAGGCAGTAAAGTAGTTATACCGAAGAAACTGCGCCCAGAAACACCTAAGCCGCATTCACGAGGGCCATCTTGGTTTAAATAAGTGCAAAGCTAGGGCACGGCGTTTAGTATTTTGGCCTGGTTTGAACTCCGACATTGATGACGTTGTACGGAATTGTGCGGTCTGTAAAACCTATGCGTACAAACAACCGGACGAGCCCCTCTTGCTACGAACCCCTCCTGATCACCCTTGGTACCGAGTGGGCGTAGATCTTTTTTGTTATGCTGGAGTCACGTACCTTGCTGTTTTTGATGCCTACTCGAACTTTCCAGAAGTCGAAAAACTCGAGGAGACATCGGCAACTGCGGTTATCGACAAATTGGCAGCCATCTTTGCCAGGTACGGAATCCCGATGGAAGTCTGCACGGACAACGGCCCCCAGTTTGCAAGTCACCAATTTGCCACGTTCTCCAGACGGTACGATTTCAAACATATAACTTCGAGCCCAGCGTTTCCACGTTCCAACGGGCTAGCAGAAAAGGGTGTCCAGATTATAAAGCGGCTGCTTAAGAAAACTGGGACCATACATGAAGATTTTTGGCTTGGTTTACTTGGTTACCGCTCTGCTCCCTTGCAGGATGGCCGGTCGCCGGCGGAACTTCTGCAGGGCAGGCCTCTACGCTCTAGACTCCCCGACTTCAGCCTGCAGCCCAAGCTTCCTGTAAAAAAGCGACAGCAGAGGTCGTCCGGACGACCGCTGAGGCCACTCCTACCGGGAGACGTGGTTCGCGTGAAAGGCCAGGCTTGGTCTCAAAAGGCTAGGGTATTGGGGAAAGTAGCCCCGAGGTCCTACAACGTCGCAACAAGAGAGGGGAGAACGCTGCGGCGTAACCGCCAACATTTGCTGGCGACTTCGGAGCCATTTGCGTATTACAGTGACAGCGACACTGACGTCGGAGATGATGACTCTGAAGAGCCACATCAGAGCCCGCCTCGCACGACTTCGCCGGCACCTAGAAGATCCTCGCGAATTAGGGCCGAACCAAGACGGTTAGCATACAGCCACAACTTCGAACAAATAGCTTAGCGGCCTGTTTCTGTGGACTACTGTTGAATCTGTTGAATTTGTATTTTTCTATCGCATTGTACTTCTTTTTGATGCCTTGTAAAAAAAAAAAGATGGGAGATGTATCATGCTGTGTATCACTCGTGATGCGCACTCCGGTGCGCAACCGACCGATGATGGCTAATATAAGCGACGACAATAAACCCGGCAAGGCATTGCTGCTGCTTCCTGTTGCATCGGTGACCGTTCAGTCTTTGATCCCAGCCTACCTGTGGCTGATACAACTTTTCTTGTCACTGGAGCGAAGGCTGCAGAGCCAAATCGCGCGTATCCTACCGCTAATGAATGTAGTCCTACTATTGTGTCCTTATTCTCTACGTGAGATATAAAAATACTGCCTTCATTTTAAAATGCGAAGCTTTTCTTAGCGAACTTCGGCGACTTTTTGAGCGTATCTATCTATCTATCTATCTATCTATCTATCTATCTATCTATCTATCTATCTATCCTATCTATCTATCTATCTATCTATCTATCTAGCCGCCTACGACTTTATTGCTCTCCTGGCCGTACGTTAATGGGATTTATACCAAAATTAGTGTGGCATAACATGACTGTATGACAAATATCAGTGACTAGTCATATCATGAAAATCATGACCAACTTGCCATAAAAAGTATGATTTACACACCATAGTCATAGTGCTCCTGAGGCCATTTTCTTAACTGGATCTATCCAAGAAAAATTAGTACGATGACACATTTATGCACGACCAACATAAATGACAGATGGTATTATGAAAATCATGGCCTGCATGTCATGTACAACATGATTTACATGCTACGCTCATGGCGCGCTGACGGTCGTTTTTGCTAGGCTTGATATACACGAAATTTGGTATTGCGTGACGTGACTGTATGACGAACATAAATGCCAAGTGGTCATTTGGAAATAATGCCATGTCATGTG